>QVOA01007236.1:0-32262 GCA_014825685.1 Pseudomyrmex cubaensis | reverse complement strand
TCACAATAGGTGGAGGGGTAAAAACCTCATCACTGCTTAGGCTCGCTAAGCAATTCAAAATATCAGGTCTTTCTAAAGTAGAACGCATTGTTTCTCCTTTTTAAATTATTCTGTTAGCAGAATGAAAGGAGCATATCTTTTATTGATGGGTTTTTATACAAGAAATAACACTTGTGATAAGAAAAATAATGGCAGTAATCTCTGCTATTGTTGGATAACGTTGTTCTAGGATAAAGCCATAAAGAAGAGAAAAAATTGTTTCAAAAAGAATCATTGAGCCGATGAGGGTCAGGGGTAAAATTTTGCACATTTTATTCCAAAAATTATTTCCAATAATTGAGGCTAGAAATGCAACACCACTGGCAATGATAATAAAATGAAGCCAGTGATCATGTGGGATAGGGCCTATGAGTAAGAAGGCTATTGGAAGAAGAATAAAGGCAAGTGCCCCTGTAATAATTCCTGTGAGGAGATTCCAATCTTGTGCTGAAATATGCTCTATTTTCCTTAAAGTACGGCTATTAAGAACAGCATAAGCGCTCCAAGATAAGAGTGCTAAGAAGGCAGAAATAAGACCTAAGATAATCTCTAAAGCATGTTTTTGATGTTCTATATGATGTTCTATATGATGCTCTATATGATGCGCAGTATGAAGAGGTTGGTGGGCGATATTCCATGCTTGGAAAGCAATGGCTAGCATGCCTGCACAGCCGAGTATAATTGAAGGGATAAGCTTTTTAAGAGGAAGGGCATCTTTTTCAAAACTGCCAATAAGGGTGACAGTAAGAGGTAAGAAACCAACAATAATAGCGGGGATAGGCACGCCACAAAGCTGTATCGCTGTGCCTAAGAAGAGATAATAAAGAATATTACCAAATAGACTGAGGATAATGAGTTTTATCCAGTCTTTTTGATGAAGCTTAGGGGTTAATTCTTTCCAGCGTGGAAGAATAATAAGGGCTGCAAAAATCCCATAGCTTGAAAAACGCCAAGCGGTAAGTTCTAAGGGTGTAAAAGGCATGATAAGGGCTGGAGCAAGCATGGCGACTGCCCATAACATCCCCGCTAATGATGCATAGATAATACCTTGCGGTAAGTTATCTTGCGGTAAGTTATTATGATGTGTTTGAGTATGAAGATGCATTTAATTTGTTGCTTTTGATTTATTCCTAAGATGGAGAAGGGCAAGCTGCGAAAATTCTTCAATTGTTAGGGTTTCTGCACGGCGTGTTGGTTCGATATTAGCTTCTTTGAGCAAAGTTTCCCCACCGAGTATTTTAAGAGAGGTGCGAAGCATTTTGCGTCTTTGCCCAAAGGCAGCGGCGGTTACTTGTTCCATTGCTTTAAAAAGTTCTGCTGAAGGTTGTTCTTTTTTAGGAATAAGAACAGCAATTGCCGAATGAACTTTAGGAGGGGGAGAAAATGCACTTGGAGGAAGAAGCATCGCAATAGAGCATTCTGCACAAAATTGCGAAAGCACAGCGAGGCGTCCATAAGCATCACTATTAGGGGCTGCGCAAATACGTTCAGCAACTTCTTTTTGAAACATTAAAACGAGGCGTTCCCAAGCGCATCCTTGACGCAGCCATTGAATGAGAAGGGGTGTTGCAACATTATAAGGCAGATTAGCAATAATTTGGCGCGGCTCTGGGCAAAGGGTTGTTGCATCAAGTTTAAGCGCATCTTGTGGGATAATAGTCAGTTTATTTGGATAATAATGTTTAAGCTCTTCTAAAAGGGGCCATGCGCGTGAGTCAATTTCAACAGCGTGAACGCTTTGAGCATGAGAGGCAAGAAGTGCACGGGTAAGGCCGCCAGGCCCTGGACCAATTTCAATGAGATGACGCCCTTCAAGAGTGCCACCTAATGAGGCGATACGGGCGCAAATGTTACTATCAAGGAGAAAATGCTGTCCAAGAGATTTTTTTGCATCAAGCCCATAGGTTTGAATGCTTTGCTTTATTGTGGGCAGCTTTATGGAAGACAGCTTTATGGAAGGCGCGTCTTTTGCTTGAGATGATATGTGAGAAGATGACATGCATGGCTCTTTAGAAGGAGAGGGAGTAATTAATGGCGGCGAAATTGTACGATATTGGATGCGTGACGTAATTGAATAATGGCATGTCTTTGGAGGGTGCGTTGGAGCTGCCTTGCTGCTTGTTCAACACGTTCATTCATGAGTTGGTCGGCAATTTGTCCAGGGGTTTGCTGGGCAAGATTGCGTTCTTGTCGGTCACAAACCATAAGAAGGGCAATGCCATCTGGGGCAACAAGAGGGTGTGTTGTATGGTGGAGAGGAAGCGCATTTAGAACCGCCCTCATTTGAGGGGAGAGGCGTTCTTCAATTTGCAGGCCTGGATTGCTAGGGCGTTTATTGCCTAATTGCGTGTTTAATTGTTCAACATCATTACAATTTGTAAGATGTTGTGAGGCTTGGGTTGCACGTGCGAGCATATTACGCTGCTCTGTTGTAGGGTTTGCTGGGTCAAGCGCTGTACTGAAAGGGAAAAAGGCCTGACGAATATTGATTAAAGTTGCCATTTGTTTACCGACAACACGTTTTGAATGCACTGTTGCAATTACATAGCCCCCTGGCACTTTGATAGGGTTAGAGATAGCGCCAATGGGCATTTTTCTAACAGTTTCAACAACTTCTGGTTCAAGATGGTCTTCTTGCACCCATCCCATTGAGCCACCATCAAGGGCTGATTGATCTTGTGAGAATTGTGCAGCAACAATAGGGAAAGGAGCGCCTTTTCTAAGTTCTGAAATAATTGTATTTGTGAAATCCAATTCTGTTTCATCATGAAGGGGGTCAATGACGGGAATAAAGATTTCACTAATATAATATTGTGGTCGTCCTGCTTCTTTTTGTAGGGCTTGCTCTCTTTGGGAAATTTGTGTGGCTGTAACGCGGCTTCTTGGGCCTAATTCTTGGCGAAGAACCTGCATCCATCCTATTTGAACACGAATTTGATCTACTAAGGTTGTAAGAGAAATACCGTCACTTGCTAAGCGATTGCGCAGAGCATTTTTAGGCATTCCGTTACGTGCTTCGATATTGCTAATTGAATCGGCAATTTGTTGAGGCTCTATATTAATATGACGTTTTAGAATTTCTTGCATTTTAAGGCGTTCATCAATGAGTTGATGAATAATTTGCCCTTTCATGCGTGCCATAATATCGGCTTGAATAGGGAGGCCTGTTGAAATCACAAAGAGGCGCGCACGATCATCGATATCGCGTTCTGTTAGAATTTGTCCATTAACGACAGCAACGATATTATCGGCTGTTTGGGGTGCTTCATTTTTTGTAGGTGGTTTTGGCTGTTTTGTATGGGCAAAAGAGGGAGATAATGTGAGGGGTAGAGTGAGGGGTAGAGAAAATATAAGTGCAAATATGAACTTATTGCGAGAAAATAAGCAATCATTACGGAGAGTAAGGAGAGAAGAAAAGAACATATTAGCCATTAATCCCAAATGTGCCGAGTGTTTTAAAATAGAAGTTAAATAGAACAGTAGAATAGCGTTTTTGACCACCAATAAAGGTATATTGACGTATATAGATTAGGTCTAATCCAAAGCAGTCATTAGAATAACCTATATCGCCGCCATTGGCTACAAACTGTTTACGTGAGAAGCTTCTCCGTGAATAAGCTGAGAGGTGGTAAGGACCCCAATAGGTTGAAACACTGCCACTTAATTCGTTTGCATGTAAGAGATAGGGCTGGTTTGGTCCAAATTGTTTGTAATTTGTATAATAGTAATAATAAGGGGTAACAGGACTATAAACATAGCCACCTGTAACGCGGAGATGTTTAATACCTGTTCCAAAAAGTGCTTCACCATAATCGAAATTTTTACGCCATGGATTGTAACGCCCGCGTGCTGTAATATCAACATATTGGTTGGGGGTAAAGGTGATGCGTCCGACAGGGTCTGATACGTGATGTGTGACACCTGAATATTCTGGAATATTACGATTAATATGCTGTTGGAACCCTTCACCTATGAGCATATCGATAGAATGACCGTTCCATGTCCAATTTTGATGCACGCCTATATTTGCACGCATGCCACTATCGAGGCGGTCAGTTCCCATATATCTATTGAGATCGAAAAGGGTTGTATCGCTAAATTCATAGGCTAAACTATCTTCATTAGGGAGCATAGTTTCACGGCGATTAGAAATTGTTGGCGCGGCAATAAGTTGGACAATAGGCTCTAAGATTTGTGTGCCATGCCCTTTATTAAAGCTTCGTAAAAAAGGCCAGTTCATTTTGACAGCAAAAGTAGGAAGAACTTGCCCTTGTGTTGATGAACTTCTTGTGCCGTAAAGTGGTTGGTTATTAAGATGATTTGCATGATAGAGCACAGAATCAAGGCGGGCTGTGAATTTCCATTCTTGGCCTAATTTATTGGTAAAAGGTCTATCCCATTGTAAGGCAAGTTCACCACGTTGGTCGTTTGATCCTTGATTACGATAGACTGAGAAATTTGTTGAATGGACTTTTAAAGTGCCGCCTAATGCGTCTGGTTCGCCTTGAAATTCATAGGTAAGGCGTGGGAGAACAAGAGGGAGGGCTGATTTATTAATAACACCGCGATTAAGCCCTTGGAAGCCATCACCATCGAGGCGAAGATAAGAACCAACACCATAGCCTTCGATAAAGCCAGTTGAATTAAGTGTATCTGAACCATAGCCTGGAACACGATAATCACGCAGATAATTGGCAGAAGTGGCAACGTTAATATTAAAGCCTGTTCGCCAATTTTGTGTGAGTGAGAAATCGCCTTTTGCAAAGAGATAGGCTTGTAAGCCATGTTCTTTACCACCATTAGCTGGGTCACCAAAAAGATTTGTATAAGGATCATTATGGCGCGTATCATCGGCTATCGTGCCATTAAGGCGAAGACGACCGAAATTAAATGCACGGCGATAATCAGCGCCTAATTGAGGGCCTGTTGATGTGGCGATGAGGGGGCGGATGGTGAGGTCTTGCTGGTCGTCAATTGCCCAATAATAAGGAAGGGAAAAATATGTTCCAAGATAGCGATCATGGGGGTTAAGATTAAGGGTTAAAAAGCCGCTATGGCGTTTGAGTGTTGGATCTGTGACAGAAAAATAAGGGAAATAAAAGACGGGCATCCCCATGATTTTAAGCCAAGCATGACTAAATTCAATATTTTGATGTTCTTTATCTTGTGTTGCATCATAGGCTTGGATTTCCCAAAAAGGGGAGGTTTTTGGATCTTTTGAACAGATTTCGCAAGAAGTATAAACAGCATGAGAAAAGCTATTAAGAAGGCCGCTTGAGCGCCGCATACCAGCAGCAGCAAGTTTTACATTATCTTGCATGCGCATATAGATAGCTGTGCCTATACCATCATTAAGACCGTGGGAGAATTCAATATGGTCGGCGAATGTGGTGCTGCCATCTGGTCTTACAAAAGCGATATGTCCTTTTGCTTCTAAAGTGCCAGAGGCGCGATCATAACGAATCTCATCAGCACGAAGGGCTTGGCCACCTTGCCAGATGCGCACATTGCCTTGCCAAACGATGAGGCCATTTTTATCATAATTTTCATGATCAGCAAGGTAAGTGAGGGGTTGTTGTTCATAGTTATTATTTTGTTGTTGCGTTTTTTGAGCAAACGCCTCGCTTGTATTGAGAATAATAAGATTAGCAAAGAGCCCGAGCAGTGCCGTTTGAGAGAAGAAGGATGTTTTATAATATTTATTTTTAAGAAAAATAGGCATTAAGGGCATTAACCATCCTCCATATGCAGCAAGAGCGATGCTGCGAAACATAGCCCGGCAAGGGTGGGCACCCAAGCTGCTAGAATGGGGGGTAGTGCCCCCGATTTTCCAAGTTGTTCTGCGATTTTAGAAATCGTAAAGAGAGCGAATCCTAATGAAATACCAGCGCCAAGTAAATGGGTGATACCATTTCTTCGTGTTGAATAAAGGGTAAAACCAGCAGAAACGAGAACCATTGTACCAGCTAGAATGGGAAGTGCCAAGAGGGAGTGGAGTTTAAGTTGTTGTTGACGTGTTGGGAAGCCAGATTTTTTAAGAATATGGATAAAATATGGAAGATCCCATAAAGAATGTGTATCAGGCGGGGCTGAGATTGAGAGAATGTAATCAATTGTGAGTTCTGAATTTAGAATAATATCATTGATTTTTTGTGGTGGTGTGATGGGGCTGAGAAGCATTGGATGATAAAAATGCCATTTCTTTTGAATAAAAGTGCCATTTTTTGCGAAGATACGTTGTAGAAGATGGCTTTTTGTATCAAGGCGAAAAATTGTGATCGATTGCGCATCTAAAATATCATTATTTTGAGAAATATCCTCTATTTTAATGAGATCAATGCCATTTGGTGTGAGTGCATTATCATTTTGACGAATCCAGAGTTTTTGATGATGGAGGCTCATAGGGCCGTGCCCTTGTTTAAGCCATGTTTCGTCATAAATCTCTCCTTTTTGATAGCAGTAAGAAGAGAGAGGGGTTAGGCATGTAATGGTGATGATGCCTAAGGTAATAGCGCATAAGATGGGTGGGAAAATACATTGAAAAGCCGAAAGGCCAGCAGAGCGCATAATGATAATTTCAGAAGAGCGTGCGAGTTTTGTAAAGCTTGCTATGCCACCGAGGAGCATAGCGAAGGGGAAGATATAGATAAGATAATAAGGGAGATGGAGGGCTGCGAGTGTTAAGATTTGTAAGAAGCTCACATCAGGATGAGAGGCAGCACGCCTAAGAAGATCGAGGAAATCAAAAAGTGAGATAAGAAGAGAAACACCAGATAATGAGAAGAGAAAGGAAAAAAAGAAATTTTTTATTAAGTAAAAAGAAAGTATTTTTGAGAAGAAGAGCGGGTGAGGATGGTTTTGATACATATTATCATACTCAATTATATAGGTTTTATAGAGGTTTTATAGAGGTTTTATTTGAGAGGGATTATGCCAGAGAAGGGCAATGAAGCATATAATGATAGGTATGATAAATTCTATGCTCATAAAGGGGAGGAGGTGCGTATGGCGTTCAGCTAGGCTTTTAATAGAGAGTGAGAGGAGGAGCAAGGCGAGTGTGATGATGATAGCAAAAAGGGAGGCTATAAAATGGCGATGACGTGAATATTTTGCTTTTAAGATGCTGAGAAGGGCAATGAGGCTATAAGAAAGGCAGCTTAATGGCATGGTAAGGCGGTTCCATGCTTCGACAAGATTTTTATGACGTATTGAGATGCTGGTTGTTGGTGGGGGGGAGATAAGCTCTTTAAGGGAGCGTTCTGATGGGTCTTCATTAAGGAGGGCATTTTTATTATTAGTAAGCAAGGTGAAGCTATCTTGATCAAAATTAAGGGCGGTAAGTTGTTGTGTATCAAGATTATAATCTTGCCTAAGACCATGAGAGAGGAAAAGAGCAACACCATTATTTTGAGGCACGATATTTCCTGTTTGGGCAAAAATAGTGATAATATGATGAGGCGTATGGGTATCTTCTATCATGATATGATGAAAGATATTTTCTCTATCGTGATGTTGTACATAAAGGGTTAAATTTGAAGGGATAGAAGTAAAAACGCCGTCATTAATAAGGAAGGCAGCGATACGGTTTTTTATTTCATATTCATAACGATGAAAAGCATGATAAGAGAGCGGTGCAAGCCATAGGCTAAGAATATAGCAGATAAAAGTTGCAAGGAATGCACAATAAAGGCCAGGGCGCGCACGTTGTAGAGGTGAAAGACCCGCAGCACTCATGATAATGAGTTCATGATCTTGCGTAAGTTTTTGATAGATAAAAAGAATAACAAGAAAGGTTGAGAGGGGGAGTATTGTAACAGTAAGAGAAGGGATCATAAGAAAGGTGAGATGTACAAAAGCACCTAAAGAAAGCCCATGCTGAACAATGATAGAGATAAAATGTAATGATTGTGTGACAACGATAAGGGCAACAGAGCCAAAAGTTAGGGCACAAAGTGAGATAAGAAGAAGGCGCAGAACATAGGAATCAAATATATGAGAATTAAATATATGAGAATGCTTATTGAGGCGTGGCAGAGAGGATGGGTTATGCATTAAATGACCTCTCTTCTTTAGGTTGGTATGAGATAGATAAATAAAGACCAAAATGTTTTTTCTTTGTAAAGTAATAAATTTAAGAAATAAATTTAAGAAATATAGAGGGGTTCAGATTTAACGCTTTGCCAAAGAATATGATAATGAGGGCTGTTAAAAAAAGTGATTTGACCATGAGAACATATGATTTTTTCTTGAGTTTTTTCTAGAATAATTTCAGCATCAAATTTGATAATTCTACGTTTTGTACGTGTTATATCAAAGATATGTTCAAAATATTTTAGGCTTGGAGAATTTGGAAGGAATGTTAAATTTTGCTCAACAATTTTAGGAACATTTTGATAAATATTATGCATATTATCAAGCCAAAAAAGGGGTGTTTCCCAGTCTGTTAATGCGATAATTTGCTTGAAGATTTCTGGCTGAGTAAGGTAGAAGGTAGCGTCATTGGAGGTGATGCGTTCTGTCATTTTATTCTTCTATATGCTACGAAATGTTACCAATCTCAGATGGCGTCTTATCATTAAGATAAGAAGATTTATTATAAAAGGAAAGAGAAAAGATGAAAGTTTTAATTGAATTAATTGGTGCGATTATTGCATTTTTAGTTTATTTTATACCGACTTATATTGCTTTTAAGAGAGCGCATGGCAAGAGATGGATTCTCTTTTTATTGAATTTTTTCTTAGGTGGGACAGTGATTGTTTGGATTATTGTGCTTCTTTGGGCTATTATGGGAGAGCCAGAGCAAGAGACTCTATAAGCGAGAATGTCATAAGCGAGAATGTCGCTTAAGAATATAAGTAGCGTATAAGAATATAATTTATTTAAGATTATGAGAGTATAAGAGAATTTTATGTCTTTTTCTTCTGAAGTGTCTGATAAGCAATGCGATAAATTAGAGGGTCTGTCATCTGGGCAGGCTCTTGAGAAGATATTAGAGCATTGTCGTGCACTTCGGAAGGAAGGGCATATTTCTGAAAGAGAAAAAGGGGAGTCTTTTGAGAAAATTGTTAAGATTTTCTTAGAGAATGAGCCAAAATATAAAGAAATTTATGCAGAAGTTTTATTTTTTAAAGATTGGGTAAAGAAATATCGTCCGCAAGAAAGTGCTAAAGATACGGGTATTGATCTTGTTGCAGTGAAGCGTGATGATTCGGAGAGTTTTGCTGCGATACAAGCTAAATTTTATCAAGAAGGTCGCCGAATTGGAAAGCCTGATCTTGATAGTTTTGTGAGTAGCAGTACGTTAAGTTATTTTAAAGAACGTTATCTTGTAGCAACAAGTGCCGATTTTGGTGATGATGCAAAGGCACTTTTGCAATCGCTTGATGAGGATGACAAAGCCATATCATTGATAACGATAGATGATTTAAAGACATCATCTATTGATTGGAATGCTTATTTAAAAGATGAAGAAGTAAGATTTGTAGAAAAGAAGAAGCCACGTGAAGAACAAGAAGAAGCGATTGAGAAGGCCTATCGTCATTTAGAAAATGGAACATTAGAGGCGCCTGCAAAAGGGCGGCTTGTGATGGCATGCGGCACGGGGAAGACTTTTACATCTTTAAAAATTGCTGAGAAGATAGTGAATGAAAAGGGGAACGCTAAAAAAGGCGGTATGGTGCTTTTTTTAGCGCCATCTTTGCAGCTTATTTCGCAAACATTAACAGAATGGACACAGCAGACAGAAAAGAAGATTAAAGCTTTTGCAGTATGTTCTGATAATAAGATTGGGAAAGAGAGTGAAGATAAGGGCGAAGATAAGATTGGCTATAATGCAAGGAGTGAGCTTTCTTATCCAGCGACAACAGATGCAAAGAAATTAAGTGAGGAAATAAAGAAGATACGTGCCTTGCCAGAAGGTGAGGCCTATATGATTGTTGTTTTTTCAACTTATCATTCATCAGAGATTATAGGTTTAGCACAGCATAAAGAAGGGTTAGGGGCGTTTGATTTAGTGGTGTGTGATGAAGCGCATCGCACAAGTGGCGCGCATATTAAGGGCACAGAAAAAAAGAGCAAAGAAAAAGGGAGAGAAGAAAAAGAAGTAAAAGCATTTCAATATATTCATAAAACAGAAGAAGAGCAGGGCATTAGGCGCAGCCGCACAATTTTTATGACAGCAACACCGCGCATTTTCTCGCCTCAAGCATTAGAGAAAGCAAAAGAATCAGATGCGGATATAACGCTTTATTCAATGAATGATCCATTAATTTATGGTGAGATGATTTATGAGATAAGCTTTGCGACCGCAGTAAAGATGGGGCGCCTATGCCCTTATAAAATTATTGTCTTAGGTGTTACTGCAAGCGATATTTTTAGTATATTGGGTAGTTTTGTTGGTGATAATTCTAATGAGGTGACTCTTGATGTGGCCTCACGTATTATAGGGGCATGGAAAGGGATTTCTAAAAAAGATCTTGATGGTGAAGAAGATCTCACGCCAATGAAGCGCGCAGTGGCATTTTGTTCGACTATTGATTCTTCTAAGAAGCGGGTGAAGAATATTGCCTCACGTGTGATAGAGACTTCTTTTAGTGACGTGATAGAAGAATATCGTAAAAATATTTCAGAAGAAGGGCAAGAACAAGAAGCAGGTGTTGCATGCGAGGTGCGTCATGTTGATGGCACGATGAATGCTGCCGAGAAAAATGAGCGGCTTAATTGGCTTAAAAATGCACCAGAAGATGCAGAAAATACATGCCGTATTTTAAGCAATGTTCGATGCCTTTCAGAAGGTGTAGATGTTCCTGCTTTAGATGCGGTGATATTTCTTTCAGCTAATAGTAGTGAAGTTGATGTTGTGCAATCTGTTGGCCGTGTGATGCGTACAGCCCCTGGGAAGAAGCGCGGCTATATTATTATTCCTGTTGTGGTGCCAGAAGATAAAACAGCAGAGCAATATTTTTTAGAAGCAAGTAAGAGTGGGAAGGAGCATGAATTTAAAACGATTTGGTCTGTTTTGCAAGCATTAAGGGCGCATGATGAATCGTTAGATGAAGAATTTGATCGCATTAATTTAGCTCGTCAAGCGAATTCAAAACAACTGAAGACAGATCTTATGGAAGTTGTTTTTCCTATGAGTGCGCTTAATGTTAAAAAAGCGAAGAGTAAAAGCCAAAAAGCTTCTGAAAATTTAAATAAACACCTTAGAAGTGGCACAGAACAAGAACCATCAGAAAAAGAAGAACTTAAAAAAGGCTCAGAACAGCTTATACTTGCCTGTCAAAAACAGAAAGAAATAGCAGATGCGCTTTATGCACGTATTGCCAATAAGATAGGGAGCCCGAATCCTTTTGGGCGTTGGTCTAAAGATGTAAAAACAATTGTAAGGCGGCATATTAGAGCAATTGAAGATATTTTAGAGAATAATCTTGAAAAAATAGCAGATCCAGAAAAGAAGCAAAATTATGAGAAAGTACGGGCGTTATTTGATAGATTAAAAGAAGAGATTCATACAACAATTAATGAGAATATTCCTGAAAGTGAGATTATACAGATGCTTGGGCAGCATCTTGTGACAGGGCCTGTATTTGATGCGCTTTTTGGTGCCGAAAAATCATCGACACCAATGACAGAAGCTTTAGATGAATTTACAGAGCAGCTTTATAAAGTAGGGCTTGCAAAAGAACAAAAAGGGCTTGAGAAATTTTATGATTCTGTGAGGGCGCGCGTTAAAGATGCAACCCCGCAGATGCAGCATTCAATGACAATTCAGCTTTATAATGATTTCTTTAAAGAAGCTTTTAAAGAACAAACTGATAAGCTGGGTATTGTTTATACACCTTTGCCTATTGTTGATTTTATTCTTCGCTCTGTTGATGATATTTTAAAAAGAGAATTTGGCGTTGGGATGGGAGATGAAAAAGTCTCTATCCTAGATCCATTTACCGGGACAGGAAGCTTTATCGCACGCCTTATTGAATTAAAAAATACAGATAATAGCGATTATATTCTTCCTGATTCGCAATTAGAAGCAAAATATAAAGCAGGCAAGCCCGCTCTTTGGGCAAATGAGCTGGTTCTTTTGGCATATTATGTTGCAAGTGTGAATATTGCTGCTTCTTATACAAAACGCACAAATAAGAAAGAAAGCTTTGGTGGGCTTTGCTTAACAGATACATTTAATTTAACACGTAATATTGATGAAAAACAAAAAAGCTTTGATACGCAAAATGGCTTTTTAAAAGTGAATTCTGAACGTATTTTAGCGCAAGAAAATGCCTCTATTCAAGTTATTATTGGCAACCCACCTTATTCAGTAGGCTCTAAAACAGCGGGTGAGGTACAAAATGAAAAATATCCTGTTTTAGATAGCCGCATTGAAGAAACTTATGTCTATGATTCAAATGCTACTAATAAGAATTCTCTTTATAATAGTTATATTAAAGCATTGCGCTGGGCTTCTGATCGTGTTGCTGATGAAGGTGTAATAGGTTTTGTAACAGGGGGTGGCTTTTTAGAAGGGAATGCAGCTGCTGGTATTTGAAAACATTTAGCACAAGATTTTTCTTCACTTTATATTTTTCATTTAAGAGGTGATATACGGAGGGGTATTAGAGAAAGATCACGTGAGATAGCTGCAAAAGAAGGCAATAATGTTTTTGGGCAAGGAAGCCAATCTTCTGTAGCGATATCTATTTTAGTAAAGAAGAAAAATAAAACACAAGAAAATAAAAAAGAAGAAATAAAAGAAAAAGGAAAAATTTATTTTTGTGATATCGGCGATTATTTAAAAGCATCAGAGAAATATGCATATGGTAATGAAGAAAATTTAAAAACAGCACCAAAAGATGATAAATTTTATTGGCTTCATTATTTTAAATCGATGATGCAGATACCAGAAAAAGCAGAAGATGCAGGAGAAGAAACAAATCCAGAAGGCTTATTTCGTTGCTGGCAAGAAATTACACCTGATATTCATCATGATTGGTTGAATCAAAGAGACGATTCTTTTAATAATTTTATGCCAATAGGCAATAAAAAAAATGGAGAAAAATCTATCTTTGAAAATTATTCTTGTGGTTTAAAGACAAATCGTGATGAATGGGTATGGAATTTTTCAGAAAAAAAATTAGAAGAATCAATTAAGATGCAAGTGGCAACTTATGAAGAAGAAAGAGCGCGCCTTAATGATCTTTATCCAAATGTTAAAACAAAAGAAGAAAAAGAAAATCGTCTCAAAGAACTTAAAAAATCACCTAATTATAATAATCATAAAATTTCTTGGACACGTGGATTACGAAATGATATAGTAGCGAACAAGGAATTAAATAAAGAAGAAGGTGAGATACGTTATGGTATGTATCGTCCTTTTATAAAAGAAAAAATCTTCTTTTCTCATCGTTTAAATGAGATGGTTCTTCAGTTGCCTAAGATATTTCCTATAAAAGAGGAAGGGCAAGAAGCAAAAAAATATGGCAATATACAAAATAAAGTTATTTGTATCCCAAGTGCAGGTGGTGATTTTATAGCTTTGATGGTTAATAGTTTGCCAGATTTAAGCTTATTAAATGCAGCGCAATGTTTTCCACTTTATTTATATGAAGAAGTGGAGAATAAGAAGAAAGATAAAGAAAGAGATAAGAATACGCTTTTTGAAAATTTTGAGAATAATGAAAATAATGAAAATAAAGAAGAGAATGATGAATTTGCTCAAGAATCATTTATAAGAAAAGCAGGTGAAGAATATGTAACAACAATTTCAGGCAAAATTTATCACTGTAAGAGTGGGATCACGCAAGAAGCTCTTGATTATTTTAAAGAATTTTATAAAGCAAAAAATAAAGGGATCTTAAGTGATCAAATGTGTCATTTAGCAGGGGAAGATATATTTTATTATATTTATGCTCTTTTCCATATGGATCAATATCGTACAAAATATGCAACTTCTCTTTCAAAAGAGTTGCCACGTATCCCTTGTGTTCAGAAAGAAGAAGATTTTTGGAAAATGAGCAAAATAGGGATAGAGCTTGCTGAGTTGCATATAGATTATGAAAAGCAAGTAGAATATTTCCCGATTAATGATAATTATAATATGGAGCTAAAGCCGATACCAAATGAAAAAATTTATTATAAAGTAGAGAAAATGCGTTTTGATACAAAACACAATAAAGAAACAGGCAAAAAAGAAAAAGATATGAGTCGTATTATTTATAATGAGTATATTACGATTAAAAATATCCCTTTAAGTGTTTATAATTATAAAGTGAATGGAAAATCTGCTGTAGAATGGGTAATGGATAGGCTGCAAATTACAGAAGGTAAGCGCAGCATGATTAAAAATGATCCAAATGATTGGGCATGTGAAGAAAAATATGATCCAGCTTGGCCGCTAAAGCATCTTTTAAAGATTATTCGTGTGGCAGATCAAACTAATCGCTTAATAAAAGAACTAAAAACTATTGATTTTTAGGGGGTTTTAGGGGTTTCTTAATAATTTTAGAATTTTATTCTTTTTAAATTTTGTGAAAAATGCTACGAACAAGGAAGAAGTTAAAAAACTTCTTCCTTTTTGTGTATCTTATTTTTCTTATGATATAGGTTCACACTACTTTAATTTATAATTTTTATATAATTCTAATAATTGGTTTCGTATCGCATGGATAATACTGAGATGAGCAGAGATTTTTTTATAATTGCTTATGATGGTGAGGCCCTATGCGATCATTCAATGGATATTCGTATATTAACGCCCGCACTCCTTGCGGTGAGTGATTTAGTAAGTGAAGCCAATAGAATTATTAATGGCGAAGATTCAAAAATCAAGATTGGTATTAAAGCCTTTGAAGCGGGCAGTTTTGAAATTCATTTTGAAATTGTAGAATCTTTGGTGAAAAATATCTTAAATTATTTTTCTGGTAGTGAATGGAGTGGTCTTTCTAATATTCTCGGAATAGGTAGTGGAGGAGTTGGTGGAGTTGGTGGTCTTTTTTGGTTG
Source organism: Pseudomyrmex cubaensis (assembly GCA_014825685.1). NCBI lineage: Eukaryota > Metazoa > Arthropoda > Insecta > Hymenoptera > Formicidae > Pseudomyrmex > Pseudomyrmex cubaensis. The sequence goes on along the minus strand of QVOA01007236.1, from coordinate 17,228 downwards.
ATTAAGAAGATAAGGGGGAGAAAGGAAAAAGATGTTATTCCTATTTCAGATAAAGAATTAAAAATTATTTTTAGTGATAATGAAACACTTATAATTGATAAAAAAGTATATGATCTTTATCAAGAACCTAAAATAAGACAAGCATGTAAAAAAATAGTTGCAGATCCTTTAAAAAAAGAGGGGATCAATAGTCTTCAAATTCGCAATAAAAAGGCAAAATCTAAAGAGGATGATTTTAGAGTCGATAAAAAAGAGGCAATTTATTTTGAAGTGCAGGGAAAAGAAGAAATTTTAACAGAGCAAGAATATGAACAATATTTGACCATTATTTCCCCTGTTTTTGATCCAGGAAAGAAATGGTCTTTATCTGATGGGGATGCAACATTATTGGCTTTTGTAAAAGATGAGGACTTTTTACAGAAAATTGAAAATAGAGAAATCTCTTTTACAAAAGGTGATCGCTTACATTGTCTTGTGCATGCAAAGCAAAAAAATACAAAGAATAGGTTAAAGAAAGAGTATGAGATAAGCAAAATTATCGAATATATCCCTGCCATAATGCAACCTAGTTTATTTGAAGAAGGCGAGGAGGAAGAGGCACCAGATTTATAGAGGATATTTTTATAGTAGTTTTACAAATTTTTTTTGGGTAAAAACATAAGGAAATAATGAAAATGGTGTTCACGGGGGGATTCGAACCCTCGACCCCAGGATTAGGAATCCTGTGCTCTATCCTGCTGAGCTACGTGAACCTTTATATAAAGATTTTATAGATTATTTTTCTCTTTTGCAAGAGAGGAGAAAGAATAGGCTTGGCGTGGCAAGCATGACAAGCTATGTTGTAAGAACTTCTATCGTTCCTAGGGCGCTATTGTGGGGGCTTTATGTGTCACGTCGCTTTAGCATAGCTTATCAGGTTTTCCATGTCTCACTTTGTATTAAAACGATTAAAAACACATTATTCATCACTTTCTCATTCATCGCTTCCTCTTATGATGTTTGCGCTTATATCACTCGGAAGTTTAAGTGCTTGTGGTGGAAATACCCATAATCCAACAGATTTGGCAAAGCCGCGCAACCATCTTTTAGGCGTTGATCGAAGTGCAGAAGGTGGAAGCGACCAGCTTCGTGGTGGTGTCAATGCTTATCTATGGCGCGGCGCTGTCGATACGCTTTCTTTTATGCCAATGGCCTCAGCTGATGCTGTTGGCGGCGTTATCTTAACAGATTGGTACCAGCCGCCAGGGGTGGAAGATGAACGCTTTAAAATCGCTACCTATATTCTTGATAGAAGATTACGATCTGATGCGTTGCGTGTCACAGTGTTTCGTCAAACGCGCCTTAATGGGGGAGAGTGGCAAGATACACCTGTTGCACAAAATACAAGTGCTGATATTACAGCGCGTATTTTAGAGCGTGCCCGTCAATTACGCACAGAAAATGGTGGCTAAAATTAGCTAAAATTTAAGCTAAGTTAAGCTAAGATTAAGTAGGTAAAAGATTAAGTAAATGACACAATTTGATTTCCAAGCGCGTGAACCTTATTGGCAAAATAAATGGGAAAGTCATGCTGTATTTGAAGTATCTGATGTTCCTCCAAAAGATAAGCCGAAATATTATGTTCTAGAGATGTTCCCTTATCCTTCTGGGCAGCTGCATATGGGGCATGTACGTAATTATGCGCTTGGAGATGTCATCGCACGTTATAAAAGAGCGCAGGGTTTTGCTGTTTTGCATCCTATGGGATGGGATTCTTTTGGCTTGCCTGCTGAAAATGCTGCAAGAGAGCGCGGTGTTCATCCTGGAAAATGGACCCTAGAAAATATCGCTGCGATGCGCACAACATTGAAAAATCTTGGTTTCTCTCTTGATTGGAAAAGAGAAATCACAACTTGCTTACCAAATTATTATGGTAAACAGCAAAAAATCTTTCTTGATCTGTTAAAAGTTGGTCTTGTTGAAAGGCGCGATGCTTCTGTTAATTGGGATCCAATTGATCAGACAGTGCTTGCTAATGAACAAGTTGTCGATGGGCGTGGTTGGCGCTCTGGTGCCCTTATTGAAAAGAAAACACTCTCTCAGTGGTTTCTTAAAATTACAGATTATGCAGAAGAGCTTTTAGAAGATCTGAAAACGCTCGATCGTTGGCCTGATCGTGTTAAAACAATGCAAGAACGTTGGATTGGCTGTTCTGAAGGTGCAAAAATCACCTTCCCATTATATAACAAGCCAGATATTTTAGAAGAATTTAAAGGCATTGAGATTTTTACAACACGACCAGATACCTTATTTGGTCTAAGCTTTATAGGGATTGCAGCTGATCATCCTCTTGCGATAAAATTGGCTGAAAATAACCCTAAAATAGCTGAATTTATTGAAGAATGTCGCCGCTTAGGCACATCAGAAGAAGCTGTAAATACAGCTGAAAAACGTGGCTTTGATACGGGTCTTTTTGTTACTAATCCAATTAATCCAGAGCAAAAAGCACCAATTTGGATCGCTAATTTTGTTCTAAGTGAATATGGAACAGGCGCCGTTTTTGCGTGCCCTTGTGGTGATCAGCGCGATTTAGATTTTGCCCGTAAATATGGGCTTAATGTGCCTTCTATTTTGTTACCAAAAGGCCAAACTGAAGAAGAATTTATCCTTGGTGATAAAGCGATTACAGGGGAGGCAACGCTTTATAATTCTGATTTTTTAAATGGCATGTCTGTTGAAGAGGCACGCCAAGCTGTTATGGAAAAAATTGAATCCCTAGGGAGCGGCAAGCGCGTTCAGCAATGGCGTTTACGTGATTGGGGGATTTCACGCCAGCGTTATTGGGGATGCCCTATCCCAATTATTCATTGTCATGATTGTGGTGCAGTGCCTGTTCCAGATGCGCAACTTCCTGTAGAGCTGCCTCAGGATGTGAGTTTTGATAAGCCAGGGAATCCTTTAGAGCATCATCCAACTTGGAAGCATGTTCAATGCCCTTCTTGTGGAAAAGATGCACAAAGAGAGACAGATACATTCGATACTTTTGTCGATAGTTCTTGGTATTATGCACGTTTCACAGCACCAAATGCAGAAACACCTTTAGAGAAAGAGGCTGTTAATGCTTGGCTCTCTGTTGACCAATATATTGGTGGCATTGAGCATGCGATTTTACATCTTCTTTATGCACGCTTCTTTACTAAAGCTATGAAAAAAGCGGGCTATTTAGATGTTCATGAACCTTTTGCAGGTCTTTTTACGCAAGGCATGGTCACACATGAAAGCTATCGCGATGGGCAAAATTGGCTTTATCCAGAAGAAGTAATATTGCGTGATGGCAAGGCGTTCCATAAAGAAACAGGCAAAGAAGTTTCTATTGGACGTTCAGAAAAAATGTCTAAATCAAAACGTAATACGGTCTCGCCTGTTGATATTATTGAGACTTATGGTGCCGATACAGCGCGTTGGTTTGTTCTTTCAGATAGTCCTCCAGAGCGTGATATGGAATGGACGGCTTCAGGTGTTGCAGCATCTGCTCGCTTTATGCAGCGTCTTTATCGTGTTGTTAAAATGGTTGCTGAAAATGATCCAATGACAGCAAATCATAACGAAGCAAATAACGAAGCCCATGAAGAAGCCCAAGAATTGCGCCGCCTAACACATCGCACTATTGCAGCAGTCACTGAAGCTTTAGAAAATTTTACGCCTAATATTGCTGTTGCACGTCTTTATGAATTAGCCTCTGCATTACAAGAAGCAACAAAACAAGAAGCTATAAAACAAGAAGATGAGGCACTTTCTAGTGCACGCCGTGAGGCTGCTTATAATATTGTGCTTCTTATTTCACCAATGATGCCGCATTTAGCAGAGGAGCTCATGTCTTTATTAGAGCCGAAAGGTGCTCTTGTTGCTGAGCGCCCTTGGCCTGTAGCACAAGAAGCGCTTTGTGCTGTTCAAAAAATCACAATTGGTGTGCAAGTTCTTGGCAAGCTTCGTGGCACGGTCACTTGTGCGCCTGATAGTGCAAAAGAAGAGGTTTTACGCTTGGCTAAATTAGAAGCCAATGTCGCACGCTCTCTTGAAGGCAAAAAAATCGTGAAAGAAATTTACGTGCCTAATCGTATTGTTAATTTTGTGGTTGCTGGATAATGCAATTAGAGTGCCATAACATGCCATTAACTTGGAGGAAGCGCGCTTCAATAAAGGGGCTAAAGGGGCTTTTTGCTCTTTTATTCTTGCCATTTATCTTTTTAGGGGGGTGCGGCTTTGAGCCCCTCTATAGTGGTGAAGGTCTTGGTGGGAAGAAGGTTTCTGATGAATTGCGTCAGGTTTATGTTGCAAATATTCCAAGCCGTTTTGGTCAGACCATTCGCCTTGCATTGCAACAAGATATGGCTGGTTCTGAGATAGAGCGCCCGCAAGGTTATATTCTAAAAACTGTGGCATCGATTTCTTATGAGGCTGTTGATATTCATCAAGATAATACATCTGGGCGGTCGCGTGCTGTTGGTTGGGCAGGTTGGAAATTATATTCAGTCGAAGAGAACCCCCGTCTTTTAGCGCAAGGCTATGCACGTGCTTTAGATGGCTATGATCCAACGATTAACCAATATTTTGCACAGATATTAAATACAGAGACCGTACAAGGGCGTATTGCTGCTAATCTTGCACATCAAATGACGCAACAAGTCGCTATATGGTTTAAATCGCATCAATCTATTGGTGCCGATAAACGTATCAAACCTGGTAAATATCTTGATGTTGATGCAATGCCTACTGATACAGGGGCTGCAAAACAGCATTTAGATGTTGATGGTGTTCCTGCTTCTGTAACGGGCCGTACACCAATCGGAACCTCAACTGTCACAGGCAGCTTAGGCGATGATGATGGTAATGATGGCAGTGATAATAATAGCAATGATAATAATGGTAATGATAATGATAATAACTAGGAAATTACCTTATGAAGATTAGGCCAAGTGATGTTGGGCGTGTTTTAAAAGATATTACGCGATGGCGTGTTCTTTTTCTTCATGGCACAGATATTGGCTTAATAAGTGAGCGCGCCTTAGAAGCGATTGCATCTGCAAGCGATGCTCACGATCCTTTTGCGCTCACACAATTAGAGCAAGAAGCAGCTGATCGTTTAGAAGAGGAAGCACAGAGTCTTTCTCTGATGGGGGGGCGGCGTATTGTTCGTCTGCGTGGTGCACATGATACGATTATTGCCTCACTTGAACGCCTTTTAGCTAAGGAAAGTGATGCGCTTTTAATTTTAGAAGCAGGAAGCGGAAAGGTTAAAAAGCTTCAATCCTATGCAGAAAAACATGAGAAAATTGCCTCAATAGGATGCTACACAGAAGAAAGAACCCTCACTCAGACCATTTTACAGAGATTAAAAGCTGAAAAAATTGCTATTGATAATGATGCTTTAGCATGGTTAAGGGCGCATCTTGCCTCAGATCAGCTTCTTATTAAGCAAGAATTAGAGAAAATTTGCCTTTATGCGTTGCCACAAACACGCTTAACACTTGATGATGTACGTCAAGTTATTGGAGATTCTGGCGGTAGCTCTTTAGAAGATGCAATTTATGCTGCTTTATCTGGTGAAAATGCCCTAGCTGATCTTGCTTTAGAGCGCGCTATTTCTGATGGTGTGAATGCGATACAATTTACACGCGCAACATTAAATATTTTAGAAAAATTACAAATCGCCGCTTGGTCTGTTGAAGCAGGGCTTTCTTTAAAAGAAGCAGTTGATAGCCTCAAGCCGCCGATATTTTTTAAGAGAAAAGAAAGTTTTTTAATGGCTTTACGGCGTTGGCAAAGTAAAGCAATTGGCAAGATTCTTTCCGAAACACAAAGATTAGAAAGAGACTGCAAAAGTGGTCTTGGTGGTAGTGGCACAAATTTCGATCTGCTTTTATGTCGCCGTCATCTTGCAAGAATGTGTCATAGATATAAGGGATAATATAAAGCACATCATAAAGCATAAATAAGAATATTTTCTTTATTATTTTCTTTTTATTTTTTTATTATTTTCTCATTTATTCGCTAGCAATTTTTCATGATTTTTTTGAAATTTTGTATTTTTTTTATAAATTTTTCTTTATGAAATATGTCTTTTAATCGGTTTTTCCATTTTGCAAATGAGAATGATTCTCATTTATAGAGAGTTTATGAAAGTTAATTTATTTTAAGAGCATGTTAAGGGGAATATTTTTATGGGTAAGTTTATAAGATCTTGTTTTAAGCCTTTTTCAGCTGTTTTGACTGTTGGCACAATTGGTGGCGCTTATAGTCAGACAGCGATACATCAAGATCCTCATAAGCAAGAGCCGCATAAAAATGAGAGTGAAAAAAAACAGCAAGAAGCGCCACATAGAAAAGTTGAGCATATCCATGTTATTGGGCATCCTTTCAATACGATGCATGCTAGTAATGATATGGGGCGTTTGCCTCAAGATGTGTTGCATACAGCGCAAACAATTGATGTTGTTCCAAGTGAATTAATGAAGCAACAAAATGCGAAATCACTTGATGAGGCGCTAAAAAATGTTCCTGGTGTGACGTCTTCTGTTGGTGAGGGCGCAGGTGGCATGAGTGGGGATCAGTTTCTTATACGAGGTTTTCCCGCGCAAAATGATATTTATGAGGATGGGCTTCGCGATTTTGGTGTTTATAATCGAGATAATTTTGATTATGATTCTATTAATGTCATTAAAGGCCCTTCTTCTCAGGTTTTCGGAAATGGAACAACTGGTGGCGCCATTAATGCAGTAACAAAAGTTCCGACTTTATCAGATAAAATATCGGCTGATTTTACGGGGGGATCAGGTCAATATTATCGTGGCACGATAGATATTAATAAACATATTAATAATGAAACTGCCGTGCGTATTGAGGGCATGGGCAATGATAATAATGTTGTCGGGCGTAAAGATATTTATTCTCATCGTTGGGGCATTGCACCTTCGGCAACTTTTGGCATGGGCACTAATACAACAGTGACTGTGCAGCTAATGCATATGAGTAATAAAGGTGTTCCTGATTATGGTGTTCCTGTTGTGACGGCACCTGGTGCAACAATCGGCAAGCCTGTTACAGAATATGGTATTCCACGCTCAAATTGGTATGGAAAATATCAAGATCACGATAATACAAGTGATACGTTAGAAACGATTCGCTTAATGCATAAATTTAATGATCATGTGATTTTTCATAATGATCTGCGTTTTGGTGAATATGATCGAAGCTTTGAAACATCAAAAGCAGATTGTAATAAGAGCTGTACGAATGCGCTCTTTAGTGGTCATCCTGAAGATGCTTGGGTGAGCCGTACAACCAATAAAGGCCCTTATGATGCGCAACATCCTCAGCCTTCTGGAAATAGCAGCCTCTATGATGCAGCAGGTGCGCCGCAACCTTATAAGCAGTCAAGTTGGTCTTTCCAAGATGTTGCATCAACAACATTAAATTTTAAAACCTATGGTATTCGTCATCAGCTTGTAACGGGTTTTGATATTGAATATGCCCATGATCAGCGCCATCAATATACTTATGAAAACCCTGTTCATAAGGCTAATCTTCTTCATCCTGATGAATATGACACGGGATATTTACATAAAGTACGTGGAAGTGATGCGCCATATAATCTTGCACGCCTGCCAGGTCTTGGACAAAAAGCCAATAGTAATGGTTATGCTTTTGATGCAGGTATTTTCTTATATGATCAATTATGGTTTACAAAATGGCTCTCTGTAAAAGGGGGGATGCGTTGGGATCGTTGGCAGACGCAATATAATGATTTAGGTGGTAATAAAAATGATCCTGATCAACATATTTCTAATGTCACAAATGTGATTAATCCAACGGCAAGCCTTTTAATTATGCCGACAAAACATACAACTTTTTACTTTACTTATTCGAGTTCCACAACACCATTGGGAATGTATGTCACAAGTGGCTCTATTCCTATCAGACCAACAAGTACAGGGGCAACAGTTGCAAAACCTGAGCGTGCTCAGCTTTATGAAGTGGGTGCAAAAACAAGTCTTTTCCACGATCGGATGGGGCTTACAGCCTCACTTTTCCGCTTAGATAAAGGTAATGCGCTTACTAGTGATCCTGTAAGTGGTCAGATGATTAGCACAGGCGATAGTCAGCGTAACCAAGGTTTAGAGCTTTCTGCAAGTGGTATGATCCTTCCGAATTGGAATGTGAGTGCAACTTATGCTTATTATGATGCGACCACGACTGCAGGAAATGCGGCTGATATTGGTAAGCGTATTCAATATGTACCAAAAAATCAGGCAACTTTATGGAGTGCTTATGAGGCTTTTCCACAAAAATTCTATAATTTCACTATTGGTGGTGGGATAACATGGCGTGAGGGCGTGTATCTAAATACAACCAATACTGCGCGTGTCCCGGCTAATCTTGAATTTGATACAATGATTTCACATCGTATTAATCATCATTGGACACTGACATTAAATGGTTATAACCTAGCTAATCGCCTAAATTATGGAAGCCTTTTCCAAAATCGTGCTACTCCTGCTCCAGGAAGAACATTCCTTGGTCGTATTGCGATGAATTACTAAATTTTTGAGTATTTATATTTTAGTGAGAGGAGTTAGTGAGAGGCGAGGGTTTTCTCTCACTAAAGTAAGATTTACCAAAATATTTGGAGAATATTATGATTTTACATATTCCAGAAGTTTTATCGCGCGAAGAAGTGCTTTCCTTAAGGCAGAGGCTTTCTGAAGCGCCGTGGATTGATGGTAAGGGTACTGCGGGGCAGCAATCTGCTTCGGTAAAAAATAACTTACAGATTCAGCCAGATAGTGCTTTAGGAAAAGAATTATCCACTCTTATCCTAAGAAAATTAGGCACAAATCTTCTCTTTAATAGTGCTGCACTGCCTTTAAGGGTCGTACCGCCGCTTTTTAATCGTTATGATGAGGGGATGAATTTTGGTGCTCATGTTGATAATGCACTTCGTCCTATTCCTGGGACAGGGCAGCGCATTCGTACGGATCTTTCTAGTACCTTATTTCTTACAGATCTTGAAGATTATGATGGGGGTGAATTGGTTATTCATGGCTATTCCGAAGAGAAAGCCATTCGTCTTCCTGCTGGCGATATGATTCTTTATCCAACAACGGCGCTTCATAGTGTTTTACCTGTGACAAGAGGCAGCCGCTGGGCATCATTTTTCTGGACGCAATCAGTGATTCGTCATCAGGAACAGCGTAATATTCTTTTTGACCTTGATCAGACAATTATGTCTTTAAGTGCTCAATATGGTCCTAAGAATAATGAGGTTTTGAGATTAACAAATATTTATCATAATCTTCTAAGGCAATGGTCAGAACTTTAGGCCAGAACTTTAGGCCAGATTTTGAGTTTAGATCTTAAGTTTAGAGCTTGAGTTTAGAGCTCTAAGAAGGTTAGTAAGTTAGAATTTTGCACTTACATCAAGATAATAATAGCCGCCTGTCATGCCTAATTGTGAGGTGCTCATATAGTATTTTGGGGCACCTAAATAGCGGTTTCCTTTTGGAACACGGCTAGGATAGGCTGCAAAAATATTATTACCGCCTAATGTAGCACTCCAATGACGATTAACATTATAGGTTACTGAAAGATTAGTTGTCCATTTTGGCTTATTATGGAATTGCAAGTAATTGCTTGTTGATGCAGTGGATGTATTATTATTTTTATAATAAGTGAGTTCAGATGTTGTTTGCCCGTAACGAATTTCATGCAATGCGACTGACCATTTTTTATTATCAGAATACCAGCGTCCACCAAAAATGATTTTACTTCTTGGATATGCCGTTGTGAGATAAGCGCGATACGGGGCATTAAGGGCGGGTTGCCCGTTAAAATTTGCTTCATGGCGAAGCATGGTTCGATTAAGATTAAGTGCAAGATCCCAATCGATATGGCCATATTTCCCAAAATTTGTTGGATAGTTTGCTGTGAGATCAAGACCTTGGGTGCGTGTATTGGCAACATTGGCAAAATAACGCGCTGAAAGATTATTTCCAGAAATGCCATCAGGAATACCAAAGCCATTTGTTTGAAGGGCTGAGGCGGCGGTATTGCCATAAAGAGGTGCGCCTGGTAGGATGCGATTGCGGAGATCAATTTGATAAAGATCAGCAGTAACATGGAGCTTTTTGATAGGTTCGGCAATAATACCGCCTTCAATATTTGTGCTCTGCTCAGGCTTTAATTTTTGTGCACCATTGGCAAGCGCGCCAGGAGAATTAGCGGCAATAATACCACTTGCGACAGTTGGCGAAATTGTAAGAGCAGAATAATGTTCTTGCTCTAAAGTTGGTGCATGAAAGCCGTTGCTAATCGTGCCTCTAAAAGCAAGGCGTTTATTGACATCATAGCGTGTTGAGAATTTGCCTATTTGGGCATCGCCAACATCAGTATAATGTTCATAACGCCCTGCTATGTTAATTTGCCATTTTTTGGTCAGATGTGTGCCTAAATCGACATAACCCGAAACAACATCACGATTGAAATTTCCTGCATTGCCTGCATTTGTTCCCGCAAGTGCTAGGCTGCTACCGCCATTATAGACACTATCAGGAGAACCTGTTCCGATAGAATAAGATTCATATCTATAGGATGTTCCTCCTGAGAGGGTAAAATTATGGGGCCAGAAATTAGTATAAAATTTTCGACTTAGATCAAGCGATGTTGTCCATTGTGATACATTATAGCCTTGTACATGATTAAATTTTGTAGGGGTTTGTCCTGTATTTTGATAGAGAGCGGTATTAGCATCTTGTTTTAAGCCAATATCATCATAATCACGTCCGTAAACTGTAGAAAGATCCCAATTCCATCCTGATAATTTTCCTTTAAGGCCTGTTGTAAGTTCAAAATCATTTTCTTCAATTGTTTGAAGAGGAGAATAACCATCAGGATAAATAACCGCATAGCCTGGATAAGCGGTAAGCTTACTGCCTGGACGATAATTTTGGAAGGCTTCGGCATGACGATGGGCATAGGTTGCAGTGCCATAAAGTTGGAGATGATCTGCAATATCATAACCAGCATTAATAGAGACAGCCTCTCTTGTTTGTTCTGGTTGGCTGAGAACTTTATTGATTTTTGTTCCTGTACGGCTATCTGCTGCAGAGCGGAAGGCATGGTCTGCATGTACAAAATCGCCACTTATATGAACAAAGCCACGATTATGAAGGTTAAAACCGCCATCAAGATAAAGTCCTTGTTGGTATCCGTCACCGCTACTGGTTATGCCACTATTTGAACGCATCGTGAGCCCATTAGCTTGTTTTTTGAGGATAATATTGACAGTTCCTGCGATGGCATCAGCACCATAGCGTGTTGCTGCACCATCTTTAAGGATTTCAATATGATCAATGGCTGACATTGGAATCATATCAATATCGACAGGGGTTGTGCCTTGTTGTGGCCCCGCATCTGCATAGATATTGGCTGTTGTATGGCGGCGATGACCATCAACAAGAATCAGAGTTTGATTAGCATCTAATCCTCTTAGACTGATAGAATCTGTAAGTGCACCTGTATCAAAGCCACCTGTTGGAACAGTCAGAGAGGGGGAAAGAAGCTGCATCGCGTCACGTAATGTTGGCTGCCCTGTTGCTGTAAGCTGTTTACTTGTCACAATCTCAACAGGCGTTATCGATGCGCGTGCTTTAGAGGCGAAATCTCTTTTTGCATGGATAAGGACAGTTTCTGATCCGCCTTTTTTAAGGATATGTTTTTTATGCGTATTTTTTACGTTTTTATTTGTATATTTATGCGTTTTATCTTGTGTGATATTTGCTAAAGCTGAGGAAGTTGCAAAAAGATCACCGCCTATAAAGGTTGTTAAAACAAGAAGAGAGCGGATAGAGCGGATAGAGCGGACAGGGAGAGAATATATATACATAAAATACTCAAATAAGGTCTTATGAAAGAAAAAACACAAAGAAAAGCACAAAGAAAAGCACAAAGAAAAGTAAAAAGAAATAATTAACTTTTTTCTTTTGTTAAATTAATGATATTACAAAACATTATCGTTCATTAACAGAAATTTATATTGATGGCAATCGCGTCTTTTGATCTCTATTTGATATAAATTATTGATATTTATAATCGATTTTATTGTTATAAGAATATGGTAGAAATTGCTCAATATTCTTAGGTAATAAGCCAAGAAAGTGGGGTTATTTGTTTTATTATATTTTGTAATAAAGCAGATGATAAGAAAAGAAGGAATAAAGCATAGAGGAGGGGGCTTTATAAAGTGGCACCCTCCTAGTGATTTTTTAAAGAAAGATTTCTAAAGAGAGAATCATTTCTCTTTTTTATCTCTTTCTTTAATTTCTTCTTCTGGAACTTCTATATCGATTTCGAGTGTAGAGTATGAATCTTTACGGTCTAATTTGATATTGACCTTATCTTCATCGACAGAAAAATGCCGTCCAAGAACTTCCATAATTTCGGCTTGTAATTTTTGAATTAAAGCTGAATCGCCTTCACCATTTGTTCCACGTTCATGGGCAAGCAGAATCTGGAGACGATTTCGTGCGATGGAGCCGCTAGAAGGAGGACGGCGTGTGAATAAATTTGCTAGAAAACTCATTATCCCCTCTTTTTAAAGATAAAATCTAGGAAGCCGCGTTTCTCAATTGGGATTGAAACATCAAGTGTTTCACCTTCTAGGCGGCGCACTGCTTCGAGATATGCGCGTGCAGGTGCGCTATCAGGTGATGCGAGTGTGACAGGCGTGCCGATATTGGACGCTTTAAGAACTTCTTCACTTTCAGGAATAACGCCTAAAAGTGGCACGGAAAGAATTTCTAAAACAGAATCAACGCCAAGCATTTCATCTTTTGCAACACGGACAGGATCATAGCGTGTAATAAGAAGATGTTTTTCAAGTGTTTCACCACGTTCTGCACGTGCTGTTTTACTATCTAACATGCCGATGATACGGTCAGAATCTCTGACTGAGCTTACTTCTGGGTTTGTTACAACAACAGCATGATCAGCATGATACATCGCAAGTTGTGCGCCGCGTTCAATCCCTGCGGGGCTATCACAGAGAATCCAGTCAAATTTTTCTTTAAGTTCTTCTATAACTTTCGCAACACCTTCAGCTGTTAAAGCATCTTTATCGCGTGTTTGAGAGGCGGGCAAAATGGAAAGATTTTCACATTTTCTATCACGAATCAGTGCTTGGGAAAGCTTTGCATCTCCTTGGACGACATTAATGAGGTCAAAAACAACACGTCTTTCGACACCCATAATCAGGTCAAGATTACGAAGCCCTACATCAAAATCAATAACGACAACATTTTTACCATTGCGCGCTAAAGCAGCACCAAGGGCAGCTGTTGTAGTCGTTTTGCCTACACCTCCTTTACCAGATGTAATAACGATAATTTGTGCCATAGAAACTAACCTTTCCCAATGTCCTGTGGGATTTTGTTTATATCAAACGAACATATCTGAAACATAAAATATGATAAATTGACTCATATTTCTTTATCAGAATTCATGAACAGGAATATATATACTTGTTATAAACAAAAATAATTAAAAAATCTCTTTTTTTTCTAAAAAGCCATTTTTTTAACGTTTTTCTTCAATAAGGGGAAGAATTGCAAGTTCTCTATCTTGAAGAAAAACTTGTGCAGATTTACCGAAAATTTCTGAGTCTATTTCGTCTGAGACTTTATAGAAGCCATCAAGAGCGAGAAGCTCAGCTTCAAGACGCATTGTATAGATACGTGCTTGAGAACGTCCATCAAGACCTGCAATTGCACGCCCACGGAGTGGACCATAAATATGAATAGAGCCGCCTGCAATAATTTCTGCACCAGAGGAGACAGCACCTAGAATCACGATATCACCTTCTGGATTTTGGATAGTTTGCCCAGAACGCACAGCGCGATCGATAATGAGAGTTGTATTTTTGGTTAAAGATTCTATCGGTTCTTCGATATTTTCTTGTTGTGGTGATATATTTGGAATCTGCACCATTCCACTTGAGCGCCCACCAATAGGGCCGATTGGCATGTCCCAATCTGCAAGGGCGGGCCAATTTTTATCACCGCCTTCGACTGCAATAATAAAAAATCCGCGCGCTTTTAAATCATTTTGTAAGGTTTTTAGGTCTTCAGTATCAGAAGAAAGAAGGGTTAAATCTAGGATAATGGCTTTACCATTGAAAAAACCTCCTGAAGAGTGCATTTGCTTGTCAAGTTCAGAGAGCCATGATTTTAAAGGAGCTTCTGGTGATAAAATCAGTGATAAAAATGAACGCCCCCTTGCACGAATACGCATCTGATTTTGCAATTGTGACCTTTTCAAGGTAGAGTCTGAAGAGTTTTGAGTGTTAGGCATGAGAAGGAGTTATTCCTTTATAGTGGCGTAACAAAGTTAGATAATGAGCTGATAGTCATAATGTGCGATGGATTAAAGATCATATGCGTATATTGCACCATTTTCCCCTCTCTCCGCAATCGCGTCTTATACGTCTTTTATTGGGCGAGAAACGGTTACCATTTGATTTAAATTTACAGAAAATTTGGGACAAGAATGAAAATGATATCTTAAGAAGAACGCTTAATCCCGCAGGTGAAGTGCCTATCTTAGTTGAAGATAATGGGCTTATTATTCCTGGTGCGCGCGTTATTTGTGAATATTTAGAAGAAATTTATGCCGAAATACCACTTATGGGGCGTTCCATTGCTGAACGTATTGAGGTGCGGCGTTTATTAGATTGGTTTGATACGCTTTTTCAAAAAGAAGTAACATCAAGGATTCTTGGTGAAAAATTTGAGAAAAGACTTTTTGGTCTAGGGATGACTGATGGGGCGATTGTGCGTGAGGGCTATCAGAATATGCGCTACCATCTTGATTATATTGGCTATTTAGCTGAACAGCGTAATTGGTTGGCGGGTTCATCTTTAACGGCAGCCGATTTTTATGTTGCGGCGCATCTATCTTCGCTTGATTTTTTAGGCGATGTTAATTGGCGTAATGCACCTGCGGTGCGTGATTGGTATGCACGTATTAAGTCACGTCCGTGTTTCCGTCCTTTACTTAGTGATCGTGTAAGTGGATTTATGCCACCTTCACATTATGCAGATTTAGATTTCTAAAACCATTATGATGCGCATAATGCGCTTAAAATTAAGGAAAATAAGACGATGCTATGGGATATCCTTGTTTTAGGTGCGGGTGCTGCAGGCATGATGGCGGCCTCTACGGCAGCTCAAAAAGGGGCACGTGTTGCGGTGATCGAGCATAATGGAGAAATAGGAAAGAAGATCCTTATTTCTGGTGGTGGTCGTTGCAATTTCACTAATTTAGATACGCAGCCTTCTTCTTATCTTTCAGAGAATCCACATTTTTGTCGCTCGGCTCTTGCGCGCTACACGGTAGGTGATTTTCTTAATTTACTCGAAAAATATCATATTCCTTGGCATGAAAAAGAAAAGGGGCAGCTTTTTTGTGATCATTCAGCGCGTGATATTGTTCATCTTCTCAAAACAGAATGCGATAAAGGTGCTGTATCATTTTTTCTATCGCATCATATTCATACAATTAGCGCATCATGATGGCTTTTTTTCACTAGAAACATCAGGCGGTCTTTTTAAGGCGCGTTCTGTGATTTTAGCAACTGGTGGCCTTGCGATTCCTAAATTAGGGGCATCCGATTTATCGCTCCGTCTTGCTAAGCAATTTGGTGCCTCAATTATGACACCCCGCCCAGCGCTCGTGCCGCTTATAATGGCATCGCCATTATCAGAGCTTGCAGGCGTATCTCTTGAGGTAAAAACAACCCTTATCAAGCCAGAAATAAAGCCAGAAGATAAGAAGTTAAAGCTGCATAAAAATAAGAAAAATATTGCTTTTAAAGGGGGGATGGTCTTTACCCATCGTGGCATTTCAGGCCCTGCTATTTTACAGATTTCATCATATCGTCAGCAAGAAGATATTATGCTTAATTTGATGCCAGAGCATGATATTTTACAAGTTTTTATAGAGCAACGTCAAAAGCGTCCGAAAGCGCATAGTCCCGTTTTATTAGAAAAACTTCCCTCACGTTTTGGCCGTTATCTTACTCAAAATTTTGATGAGAGAGTTTTAGCTGCCCAGCCATTAAACTTGATAAAAGAATTCGCCCATTATCTTGCCCATTATCCAATAAAGATCGCAGGAACAGAAGGATACGCTAAAGCTGAAGTCATGGCGGGAGGCATTGATACAGATGCGCTTTCTTCTAAAACAATGGAATTTAAAAATCTCCCTGGGCTCTTTGCTATTGGTGAAGCGGTGGATGTGACAGGTTGGCTTGGTGGATATAATTTTCAATGGGCGTGGTCGAGTGGCTTTGTCGCTGGGCAAGCTGCTGCGGCAAGAAAGTTTGATTAATTCTCAAAGAAGTATTAAGAAATAAAAAATTTTTATAAGAGATATACACACAAGAGATAGTTGGAGAATATATATTATGAGTGTATCTGTATCAAATATTGTTTTATTCGTTATTATTTTGGTTCTAGTCGGTTATATTTTTTATCTTCGTACCAAGCTTAAGGTTGTGGGTGATGATACATTCAATCATGAAAAGATTCAACAAAATGAACAAAATGCTCTTTTGAATCTCCAAAATGACCAAATTGGTCAAGCAATACGTGAAATTTTCAATATGAAATCTGAGATTGTTGAAAAATTCATCAATATGGCTAATGTTCAAGAGCAAAATTTGTCAAATATTGGTCACGGACTGGAACGGACTCAAAGTAGTTTGCAGTTAACGATTTCAGAAAAAATGCGTGGAATGGAGGAAAAACAAAATCAGCAAGCGCAAAATATGAAATCTGAGATTGTTGAAAAATTCACCAATATGGCTCATGATCAAAAGCAAGATTTGGTCAAGATTGGTCACGGACTGAAAGAGACGCAAAGTAATTTGCAGTTAACGATTTCAGACAAAATGCGTGAAATGGAAGAAAAACAAAATCAGCAAGTGCAAAAATTGACAGCAACAGTGCAAGAAAAACTTGAAGGTGCTGTTGAAAGACAAATGCAAACAAGTTTCCAACGCGTTATTGATCAACTTCAAGAAATGAATAAGTCTTTTGGTGAAATGCGAGGCTTAACAGCACAAGTGAATGATTTTAAGCGTCTTTTTAGTAATATCAAAACGCGCGGTGGTTGGGGTGAATCGCAATGTCAGGCAA
>QVOA01007234.1:0-32154 GCA_014825685.1 Pseudomyrmex cubaensis | reverse complement strand
ATGTGCAACTAAATTTTTAAGAAATTTTAGAATCTCGGTGAAATAAAAACCGAGTGTGGGCGATGAAAATTTATAGATCGCAGCGAGCACACGAGGCGGGTTCGCTAACCGCCGTCGCGTAATTAAATCGATCTAATTGCGAAGATGAAACTTTAATGCCGATTATCGCGCGCAGATATACCTTCTACGTGCAATTGGCGCACAAGCGTGCGCCGGGTGCGCGCGTATTGCGTGCGGCTGGCTCGGATGCATCGAGAGAGAACGATCATCGTAACAACGTCGTTAAATTAATGAGAATCTCCTCATCGCAAACACGCATAATCAAATTGTGTCTCGAGCAATTTTCGAGAGAGAGTTTCGGATGCTGTCGCGCCCGTTTATACGAGGAGAATATTGAGGAGCCGGCGCGGCGCTTTAACGAAATGTCGACGAAGTGAACGACGCGCGCCGCTGTCGGGGAAACGCGAGGCGAGAATGTTTAATGCATCGCGGCCATTCACAGTTCCTTTTCGTTGGTTTTACTCCACGGGCGTAGCCCCCCCGTCCGTCGTCGTTTTATTGCTACGGGGAAACGTGCTTGTTTCAGCGTTTCCTCTCTCGCGAACGAACACATGAAACCGCTCCGCGCACTTCACACAACCATACCGCTATACGTTAACTGCCGCTCGTTGGACTCGCTTTTAAAACACTCGGCTCTGAAAATTCAATTTGCCTCGTTCATCGATATTTAGAAATAATACTATTGTTGCTCGGTTTTCGTCGCGACTTTTTTTAGTTTAATCTGTTTTTTTTATCGAACTGAAGTTTTTTAATTGTCGAGAAATAAGCCCGAGCGAACGATGTTCGAACGACGATTAAAACTGCAATTTCGCCGCGGAGATCCCTTTAAAAGAAAACGAATTCGAGCGTCTTTCCAGACTTTCGGGCGACGACGCTCGAATTCGCACGATGAAGTAATTTATTCGCGCGGAGAGAGATTTAATTACCCGTTAAACGCGCGCGCGCGCTAACAGTAATTTATGCGACGTGCCTCGCAGAATGTTTTTAATTATTTATGAGGTTACGCCGAGTGTATCAATAGCCGCGAAGTCGTCGTTGTCGGAGTGCATTGCCAATGCGAGACGAGAAGAAGAAGAAAAAAAAGAGGAATAAAGTTCAGAAGCGGGAATATACGAAACAGAGTGTCGTTCCCGATTATGCGAGGATATAATGAAAGTGCGACCTCGGCGAGCGAAATGTGTCGATTACGTAAGTCGGTTAACCGAGATGCGAATCTCTTGTCACGTTTTTGTTTCATAACATCTTTATAACATTTATTAATTTATTGTATTAATTTGTAACACAACGAAATACACGGCACTGTTAAAAATAAACTAAATCGAGAAATAGGATTTTTAAAGAGCGAAATATATTTTTAAACGTGCGAATTAATGCGGAAAATTCGAATTGAATAACAAAATTCTAGAATTCATACAAGAGAAAGATAAATTGTAAAATTCGAGAAAGTAATTTACACGTTAAAAATATATTTCGCACGTACATTTCCAGCGTAAAAAGTTCTATTTGGAAAAAGTTCTATTTCCTCTCAAAATTCTTTCTTGATTTATTTGCAATATTAGTATTTATTTATTGTTGTAAAATATCGTCGTTTTACATCCGCCAGATTATCACGAGCGATCTTCGATCTTGTTTCGTTGCTTCTGCGGTTGCCATTGAATCGTCTCTCATGGCCGGACGCCATTTTTGACGGGACGTCTACGGATTTGCCGGAATCCGAATGGAAATGACCGTGCCGGCGTCGGGCCGGGTGCATCAATCCTCGTTGCTCTTGCTCTCTCTCTCTCGTATATCATCATACGAACTGTCAAACATCGTCTATCGTCCGTTCGCTCGAGCGTGCGTACAAAACGACGATGACGACGACGACGACGATACGAATCTCCGCGTCGAATAAACGCGGAGATTCGACGCAGACATTTGACGTAACCGATGTATATAGCAAAGACGGGCGGATATTATGAAAATTATGAGCGAGCAAGCCAGCAGAATGTCATTGCCTCCGCTAATGCGCCCATTTAATGTCTTCTCTTCTTAAGCCACCCCCGCACCAACTTTCCTCGCGCGGCTCGATGAATATTCATCGAGGCTTCTGCTCGTCAATCTTAATATCTCATTATTAATATCTTGTCATTTAAAAATAATAACTTGGGAAATATACGAACGTATGCTTTTTATTAGAAAAAAAAAACATCTGAAGAAAATTTACATTTTTAATATATTTAAGAATCTATATAAAAAATATATCACGCGTCAGATGTTTTTCCGCTGTCTAGGCAAATGGTCCAAAGTCCAAGACCACATTGTGGTCTTTTTTTTCTTAATATTAAAATAGTTTTTCTTCGTTACTTCTTACTGTTAATAGAAAGTGAAAAAAAAAAGTTTTTCCAATGTTTTTTTCAGAGACACGAGTCACAAATTTCCGGTGAAAAACTATGCGTCATACCCTTATCTAATCCGCATTATCTGCGCTTGTCAGAATTCCTATTAAAGCGCGCGGGAAAATGCGAGAGAAAACGCGCGGCTCGCCGGCGCCGTCGATTTCCGCGGAATTGTGAATGTCGCGGCGACACTTCTCCACCCTCCTGTACCATTCGACATCCACACGCTAATGTTCCCATTTGAGTCCTCGCCTTAGCTCCGGTTGGCTTTTCCTTGAATGCTCCCGACGACGGTTTCGGCGGCGGTTTTCACTCCGCCGCCCTCATTCTCGTCCTCTCTCTCTCGACGCCGAGAACGAACATTTGTGAACCGACCCTCTCTTTTAACGCTCTAATATATTCCCGTCTGAGAAATTGTCTTGTTTTAATCCCCAAGAACGGCTGTGAAAATTGAAACGGATATTGCGGAAACGAGAAGATATTCTCTTCGTAATTTATGGCAAAGATTTTTTTTTTCAGGAAATAAAGTTGAACGGTAGTGTGAGTTTTCAAGTGTTATTTTCACCGAAGGAATGTTTATAAGCAGATTAGATTGTTGTTGCGCCAGAGAAACCGAACGACCGGGCACCTATTACAAGCCGCAATCGCACGCGGCTAATGAGTACGCGAGCGGTTGTGCGTGCAATTGCACACCTTAACAACTGTGCGAGCAGCTGCAGTTTTGCGATTATTATTTGACATTTAACCCAATTACATTCTTCCTCCGTAATGGCACTTCGACTTCTCGTGATAATTTGGTTAAACAACTGGGAAACTGCTCCGCGTCGTAATTCACGTAACGAGATCATCAAAATTCTACGGGTTTTTTTTTTGTTCCATTTTTATATTGGTTTTCAAATTGTTTTATCTTGTAGTTTGTTTTCATTTTACATTGAGATTCGAGCTGTGGAAAACAATGTGAAAGTTTACTAACGTAGAAAATTATTGAAGATAATAAACTAATTGGTTAAACTAATTATAAACTAATTGGCAACGCACATGGGATTGTGAATCTTACCGCGCTAAAGAAAAAAACGATAGCGATCTATTAATATTCCAGTTCAAGTTTAGAGTCTACTGCAAATCGATCTTCTTCGAAACCCAAACACGAAAATGGTTCCATTACCGCGATTCTTTTCTGTTTAACTGACGATTTCCGGTGCACATCCACCGCGCGTGTCCCCAGACAAAGCTTGACACGCAACTAGAGGGGGTGCATCTGTCGAACGAAAGCCGACTCGCGTCACGGAGGGCGAGGCCTCATTAGTTAATTAAACAAAGCTCGTTTTTCGACACGCGAGCTTAGCGCTCACAACCTTGCTTTCCCTCTCTTTTATCTTCCGTCTAATTATTTTTTCAAACCTTTTGCGCGGCTCCGTGTGTCGCGTGAAAAAAAAACTTTCCGTATCCTCTTCGAACATTAAAATTTACGCGAAACTATACCGAACTGCGGAAAACATAAAGGTGAGAAGAAACCTCAATTTTATTATTTACGTGACTGCGTAATTGAATTTTTTGCAACGTAAAATAAAATAAAATAACTTTGATACGGAATTTGCAAAAAAAACAAAAAAAAAAAAAACAGCTCTTGCCCCAGTGTTGGCCGTAAAAGTGAAATGCCGATTGAATTGTCATCGACGGAAATCAATTTCGCCGGTAGCTATAACAGCAAATTGCCGCAATAATTGCGACACGCGAGTTCCGCTCCGCGAGTGGTGTCGTTCTCCTCGCGCGACGTATCAACTACCAATTAAGGACGATCAGGAATGATCAGCGTTTCATTAAAAACAAAACAAAAAGGAAGAACAAAAAAAAAAAGCCGCCGCTCGCGCCGTGAAATTAAATTATAGAATATAAATTGAAAAGAGAATATAAATTTGTTTTTCGTTACGTAACATCTCGCGTCTTATGCGATCGAAATTCATATGTGAATGAATAAAATATTTCACTCGTTAGTTTTCGTGAGATAAATAAACACGGTATTGAAGCAATTAAACAATTAGCACTTCCGGTCCGTACTTGTAAACTCACAATAAACTGACTGATGAATATTTAGAGTCGGACAAAATGACGTTGCAAAATTAATGTACGTAAAAATTATTTTTTATCTGTTTTTGTTTTTTCAATTATTTTTTGTTTATTATTCGAAACCATCATCTCAGCTAATGTATCTAATAAGTGACGGAATTACTAAAAAAAAACTTACAATAATTTAAAATAAATTAGTATGTGTGATATAATAATAATTGGATTTTAAAATATTTGTTGCTATTTTACTAGAGTTGTCTGAAAATGTGACACCGAACGAGGATCGTATCTGAGATTTTCCCAACGCCGAAGTCGCAGTTATAAACCTCAAAGTTCACGGTTGTTTCTCTCGAGTCTCCCCGTATAATCTTTCCGTTACGATTCCTACTGGAATCGTCGGAAACGGTAATTTTCACTACTGGACAGTGGCCTCTCGCGCGCGGCCAAGGGAACAGTGGCTTGCGCCGCTACATCTCGCTAGAAAGTGCGAGGTTCACCGAGTGTGTGCGTAAATATGTATTAGCCACGCGAGTGCGTGCATCGTCCGATGCACTTTTCCGATTTCACGCCGTCGTGGAAAACAGCCTGAGCGGAAAACGAACTGGTGCAGCGTGCGCGAGCGCGCTAATCGCTTTTATCCGTTCATCTCGTTCGGACGACGACGACGGCGACGATGGCGACCGGTTTTCTAGCCGCTCTATCACAGTCGGGTTGAAACTCAGTCGGCGTCACGTCGATCAGATTCTCATTACCAATAAAAGATACAAAGGTTATCTCTCTCTCGCGCGCGCGCGCTTTCATTAACACTCGCGCGATTAAAAATAAAGAAAAAAAACGCGAGCGGGCAGAAAAGCACAAGTGCGCGAGTATTAATCGATTGATTCTGATTACATGTTATTTTTTTTGTTTTGTTTTACCCGGTTCGGAAGAAAAAAACCCGATCGAATCTTGTCAGCCGATCGATTATAAACGCAGCGACAGGCACACACGCGAATAATTAATTCAGTAATTGCGCGCGAATTTAATTGCGAAGAAGGATGATGTGCTCGAAAGTGTCTCCGTCTGACTTCCATGAGAAAATTCTGAACGTGTTGCGGCGTGAGTAAAAATAAAGAACTGGTTTTTTCTTTCTTTTTTTTTTCAAATAACTCGCAAGATTAAAACCTAAAGATTACGCACGAGATTTCGCGAGACGGGGAGGTTTTTGAAAAATTCGGAATTGAATTAACGGATTTCAAAAACTACAAAAGCAGTAGTAGTTTTTTCGATCGCATTCATTACCGAATTCAATTATCTGAGACGAAAGCAAAGCGAACGAAAGCGAAGTTTTCAAAAGGGGCAGCTGTGTGGAAGCAGAATCGATTTAAACGAGTACAAACAGTTTGTTGCAACGAGAAACACACAAAAGCGCGCGCGTTGTGAAAAATTAGGAAAATTCATTATCTCTTTAATTGGGGGAAGAAAAATATCGTCTGCTAATCAGCGCGAGTAAAATCCTGTTAAAAGGCGTTTCGCTCGCGTATTTATCGAACCTCGACGAAAACGTGTAGACAAGAGGCGCCAGTGTTTGCCGGTCATCACGTTTGATGGAAAACAGTACGCGGCGCGTTACTCGTTTTAATTAGCAGTCGCGCCGGCGCACTCGATTGGAGTGCGCTAAAACACGGAATTACTATACTCCCCGCGGAGGAATATAACGCAGTTTATTTGCGATGGGAAGACGGAGGAGAGGGAGAAGGGGTGATCGCGCGTTTTAATTAAACATCTCATTAATAACAAAACAGCTGACGAGTATCGCCGATAATTAATGGAAACCAAAACAGTCGTGCGTTTCCAGAAGCGCGTCGGCGAAAAACTGGCGGCGAAAGTGACAGATCGCGAAGAAACGCGTGATTTTTTTTTATCTCGCAAAAGTCTCTGTCGCGCCGTTGTAAAGATCATCTGTGGATTCGCGATCAATAACACGACGCCGATGAAAGTAGACGCCGATCGTGTTGCGTCATAGAGACGCTGGTTAGAGACTTAATTATGATTTATACGGTTAAACGCGGTTACACACGCGCGTTTACAAACTACTTCAGGCTTCGTCCGCGATGCGCGTTTTGCGAAAGTAGTTCAAAAAAAATAAAAAAATAAAAAAAAATAATTCGTGGCCGAAGACGCGCGCGTCCGCTCGACTGATTTATGCGGCTCGATTAATCTAGGTTACCGCGCTTATCGAGCGCATTTGCGTATTCGCATAATCGCCAGGGTGAACGAACCTTCCTCCGCGATCGCGATCGTCCGTCCCGTCGTCGGGGAGGGGAAAATATAGACAAGAAAAAAAGAGACACGCGCGAAACTCTCGGCGCGCCACGTAAAAAAAGCGATCGCCGCGATTCGTTCGACTTGCGGTTCAAACTCGATTAATTGTCCTCTCAATGTGTGTGTGTGTGTGTGCGTGTCGAATCGTTCGATCGGCGGCTCGTTGTTGTTTGCGTAAATAAATTTGATTTTTTTTTTCAACGCACGCGCGCGCGCGCGTTAACGAGCGCTGAAAGGTGGAAATTGGAGCTGTCGACGAAAATAACCCCATCTGAAATATAATGCATATTTATGAAATGAAATTGTTATATTGCCGCCTCGCCGTATATACGCGAAAGGACGTGTCTACAACCGGATTCGAATTTGACTCATTGTTCTATTGTAACGATAGTTGGCATGCAATATGCCAGTGTGTGTGGCAATTTGTATTAAATAATACGCAACCAATTACAAAGCATATCTTTACGCTTTTTTTTTATATCAATTATATTTTTATGTCACATGTTTATTTTGTTTTATATGTTTCATACGTCGACTTTTGAAATACGAAAATTGTGTTAAATTAATTTGGAAACGAATGTTCCCCCCTCCCCAGATGTTTCGTAAACATTTTTCAAACTTCGTTCTTCAATGACGGAACATTTCGATCCTTGGTGCAAAATCTCTTCAATAAATCTCACGGAAGTGAGTTTGAAAATATCGAAAAGTTGTGCGACGTCGCAAGTTTTTTTAAAGATAAGAAAATTGAATTAAAAGTTAAATTCTTCTTTAGAAAAATAATACACGAAGCAACTAATCGCATGTGCAAGGCGCCACACATATCGGCGCCGCGATTAATCATCATATTTTCTTACATCCGTCGTTGTTTCTGTCGTCTCCCTTATCGCGGTGACGCACTATTCAGAATAGATTTCTTGGTGCTTTCTCTCTCTTTCTCCCTCTCTCTCGCTCTATTCCGGTTGTCTTGGCATTTATCAAATCATCACTGGCGCCCACACTTCAATCAATACGAATTCTCCGGCCCGTGAACTCTCTCGATATCGCGCTGCGCCTCTCGTCAGTCTCGATGCTCGATTCGTGCTCGAATCAACGCGCGAGCCGGCGTTTCGGCGATCGATACTCGATTATTATTCGCGACGCGATTCGAGCGAACACCTTCGTCACGGTCAATAAAACACGCGCTTTAAAAAGATGTATTTTCAATATAACAAATTGATTTTGTTTCTTAACGACACTGTAATGTTATGTAAAATTATTACGGAGACGATGACGTTGTGCGTTTTTTTTACAACGTCTATAAAAGTTTACGTAAGCAGCGCGCGGGATCGCCTTTCGAACTGACTTTCCGCGCGACATTGCAAAACTGTTAATTACAAAGCAAATAAAATCCGAAAGACACGCGCGCGTAAAATTCTACGAGAAAAAAATATATAATTTTCTCATTTTTTTTAACGAAAAAGGTTTACTAAAATTCATACTGCAGTCCCGCAAAAACGCAAATTGCCACGTGAAATTTCGATTCGCAATATATTTAAAATAAAAAAGAATAAAATTTTACTCATTTTATTTCTTAATTATATTTGAAGCGAGTTTTGCAAATAATCTAAAGTGAGTTCGGAATTAAAAGTCAAAGGATCGAACTCGCGTCCGACTCGAGAAATCTCGAAGATCAGCAGTTGCAACAACTGCAACACGCCGTCTTGAAAACAGGTCGATAAAACACTTTTATGCGAAACACGGCGCTACCGTTTCGAAGGGGGCGGCTTTATTTATAGCGGTCAATAGACGTTTGCGTAAGTCAACCGGTGCACTCTCAACCCTTTTTAACACGCGCGCATACACGTTAAAAAAAAAACGCCGCTACGTGAGTACGTACGTACGTACGTGCATACGCGCAAAGACGAGAGGCATCCACACGCAAGCGCGCGTCCGCGCGGAAAACTCAAAGGAGGGGCGAGTGTGTTCACCTTCCTTTAGTCCAGTGCCGCCGCGCGCGACGTGCGCATCGACTTGCGCTCGGTGCAGATTCGTCGCGATCGCTGCGAGTTCGATTTCTTTTTATCCGGAGATTCGAGATTTTAAATCCTTCGACGCGAAGACGCATCTCGTAAATTTTCCATTTCAATCTTGTTAATTTATTTTTTACGTTTCCACGCGCAATTATATAAAATAAATAACAATTGACACCGTAAATCTCGGATTTTTCACTTCATCGAGAGGATTCAATCGAATCGAAGTGTGTTGTGCAGCGGTAATAAAGTGCAGCGCGCGTCCGGAGCGGAAGTGCGCTTCAGCTCGATTGTTTCTCTCAATTTGAAAATTATTTCGACGAGCGATTTTTCGACCGGATCGGATGCATGTCGTCGAACTGAAAAATTGCCTCCGATTTGACCAAGTGACAAACTCTCCGGCGGGCGAGTGGAAATAAAGCGATTATGCAAAGCGGCTCGCGATGGTGACGACGACGATGCTTTCCTCGCTCCGATGAGAGAGTCGTCGGGGAGGGCGATGTTAATTGGCGATCGCGCGGAAAGCGACTCGGGAGCGAGAGGAGAATCGACATCCAGCTCGATCAAGTGGAAAATGATCGGGAATTTTGGTAGCAACGAGAGCATATTGGGTTATCTCGTGGTCAAAGGTACACATTCTCTCTCGTTTACTCGCGAGACTATTGTTTTACCCGCCGCACTCGGTTTTCATGGGAGTGAAAATTAATTTCCGCAATTATTGAATTTATTTTACTGTCCTCGTCGAAAGCCTGTTCTTGAAATCGGAAAATTTACGACTTCTCGTCGTGATAAAAATTCAAAGCGCTACCGTAATTGTTGGGTACAGAAAATTCGAGCGTAACCGCGACTGTGTCGTCGCTGCGCATTATCGGTTACGGGGGCCTCGGGTGATCAAACACCCGAACGAGTCGTAAAAGTTTTTCGTTACGACCGCGATAAGCGCCGAAAGATTGGAGTTCGCTCGTCTTGGAAAGAGCAGAGTTTTCTGACGACGTTTTTCGCTCGGCCAAGTTTGCACCGCGGCCAATTTAGCACCGCGCGCGCGTGTGTAACGGCAGAAATTCGTAAATTGGCCGAGTCACACTTGCGCATTCGTCTGTGATGTGATAACTTGTGTGTCCCGACTTAGAAAGTCTCGCTAGAAAGCTGCTTTTTACGGTTAATTATTGTTGCTAGAAGGGACGAGGAGGAGCGCGATAATTTCCGACCGATCGTTATCGAATAAAACCGCGCGTCGGTTTCGATATTAATATTTTTCCCGATCGGTTTTCGCGAGGTTTTTTCACAGCTGCGTTCGAGTTTACAACCGGCCGTATAAATCCGACGATGAGTTTTGTGAAACTGTTTATTTTTTTAAAAGGCGTGCGTTACCGCTTTGAAACTGCCGTAAATCCGCGGTGTGAATCTTTTACGCAACGGGCTGCAGTTTCATACGGAAATCCCGCGGCGGCACTTGCGATCAAATTTAAAGGGACTCGCAAATCCCGTAGACCTAGGTCCAAATGGGTCTTTCTCGTCGCGGGAGCTCTTTTGACGATTCGCAATTAACGCGAGAGAGCTTTTAAGCTAATTGTTAATTAACTTCGCGCAACCTGATTATTATTTTCTCACGCGCGTGGATTTCGTCACGCACTTTTCGCCACGGTTGTAAAAATGTCGCGTCGAACTTTTATTTACAATATTTTCTGAGATTGCGATATTTATTGCGTGTATTTGCGAACGGAATTCTCTCGAATACCTTGTGCGATCGTTCCCGTGTTTGCTCGACATCTATCATTTTTTTTGTTTTTTTTTTCTTGTCCGACGCGACCCTTTCCCCGATAATGGCGCGACCACGCGCGCGCGAGACTCGTCGTGAAAGCCCGGCATTGTGCCGTTCCCCAATCTTTTATATTTCCTATTTTTCTTTCACCCTCTCACGCCACACGAGACAGAGAAAGTGATCGATATACATCGCGTCTGCGGATGCGTATAGTTTTTGTCGGTGCAAAGTTTTGTCCGTTCGTGCGCAAGAAAAACTACAAATCTCTCGTGTAACTCGTCGTAAAAGACAGGAGTATACACATATCGGTCGTTTTTATCATCGTGAGAGACAACACAACTGTGTAATATTTCTTTAATGATATCATTAGGACAAGTATGTCAGGAAAAGACGCACGTATCGTTAAGACAAATAGTTGAAATTGTTTGTTCCTGAGAGAATTCGTTAGATAGTATCGGATAATTGTTTTTCTTTTTCATTTGGAATTTCGTAATTGTTTGTCACTCGCGCGTTTACGGAGCACCGATAAAGAGAAAATTAAACATCTTAAGAGAAACGCACGAGCACAAAGTAACGTTCCTTTCCCAAGTTCGGATCACAATATTTCGCGCGGGATTTTTTATTTTCTTCAAGTGGCTCTTGACAATTTTTTTTTTCACATTTTTGCAAAAGTCCGAGACTACATTTTTTCATCGGTAAATGTTTTTTTTTTTTTCTCTCGTTTCCGCGAACGCGCGCGTTTATTTCTTTCGTCGCGATTCTCTTCTGTGCGTCATCGAAAGCGATCCGATGACGCCGTCGGGAAAGAACTCGTTCGCGTGTGCGTTTCTGCTCGAGTAGTCTTATGAATACGAACGGCCGGTTGTATCAATCCTCGTCGAAGTGTTTACGAGTTGCCACGAGACCGCGAGCTGTGATCACGATACTTTCGCGTAACGTTGCCATAACGGTAATATCCTCGCACTTCTTGCAACTCGCGCGCGCGCGCGCGCGCGTGCGTTCGCTCCGCGCGTTCGCGTGGAAAGTGCCACGCACCGGTTTCATTTTCATTCACCGCTCCCCGTAACTCGTTCCTTCTCAAGAAATGCCGCGCTGCAACTCTCGAGAGCGAGTCGCACTTTTTCCTCGATGAGGAAAGACCGCACTTGTCTCTCTCTATCGGTGTCATCGGATAGTTTTATTTTTGTACCTCTTGAAACCTGCGCGTATTTCGCAGCTCTTGAACATTTCCAACTTCAACTACTGGAAATATCAGCAGCACGAGTGCAACTATGATGACGATTTTATTTACATAATTACACGGCTCTCGCGCGAGCACAGTTCGTTCAACATCATTTTCAGCGCGACAATTTATACACGTCGGGTTTTGCGTTCGATAAGAAACGCGATGGTGCAACCGACTTTAACCTTAATTTAACTTTAATTCCGAACTTACGTTAGATTATTTTTTTTTTGTCTGTCAAAACTCGCTTCGAAACTAATTAAGAAGTAAATTAAGTAAGACTCTACTTTTTATTAGTTTATTTTATTTTTTGTTGAATAAACAACAGAGGATACTTGTGTAGACACTTGACAGAAGATACCACAAGTTTTGCAAAATTGTTTTAACACTAAAAAAAAAGATAAATAAATAAAATGCGTCAAACGATTCACTTGAGATTTCGAAGAAACGGCTTAGAATTAAAATTAATTGCTGATTAGTCTGAAATGTTTTTTGTCTTATCGCGAGGTAACGTGAACACTGCGACAACGTGAGAAATTCGAGGACGAGCCCGCGAATCCGCACGATAAACATTCGCGAGATTCGCCGGCTAGTCTTTCGCGACGTCGGCGTCGGCGGTTTTGTTCGCGGTAATGTCGCGCTGCTGTCGGTGACGATTCGCGCGCGATATTGTTCGCATTCCACGAGGCGCACGTCACTCTCTTTTACCGAGCAGCCGACCGAGGGAAGTCTTATTCTCAAAAGCCGCAGAAAATTGCACGTCACACCTTATACGCGCGCGATGTGGCAATGCACGATGTGATTATAAAGGCGAGATAAAAAAAAAACAAGAAACATGCCTTATCGTTTATTTTGCTTTTTTTATTTTGCTCTGTGCATTAAAAATCTAGACAAACAAACGTACAGAGTTTTTAAAATAAGTTTAAAAAATTAAAATAGACCTGCGAGCCACCACGTTGAACGCGACTAATGAAATTAGGAGTTAAAAAAAAAAAAAGACAATCAGTCAACGTTGGAAACGATCATTTGTTCTGATTTTATCGGAAATGTGACAGTTTCTTTTCGCACAATGGATGCATCTGAATATTCACTGATTTTATTTTACAGTTTTTTTTTTCACGCAAGTTTGTTTAGTGTGAAAGAAAGAACGGAACGATTAAAAGTAGGCAACAAAAAAGTAGTTTGGTAGGTTTGAGTAAAATTGACATGTGACCTGTTCTAATAAAGCCCTTGACTTCACATCGGTCGTAAAAGTAGGCTTGACACCAATTCGCGTGTTATTATTATTTGCGGCGCGTCACATGTTTTTTTCTTTTGTTTTTGTAGATACATATACAGCTGACGCTTACGTGCGGAATTAGACCTCGTTCACGCACATTGCATTTAAAGAACTCGACGAAACGCCTTTGTATATTTGTTTTTTATCTAACAGAGCCGTATATTTCGTTGCTTTAACAAGTAGATCAGAAGTTCCCAACATCTCGCTCGGTTTGCGACCCATACTTCGCTACGCGGACGAGATAAAAGGGTGTGTGTAAAGGACGAAAAAAAAAACACCGTACAAAGAATTTTAAATTAATGTTAAATTATACACGCGCGTGCCTCACAATTATTACTTATTGTTTTTTTTTCTGACCATTGCGAGCACGACGCTAAGCAGAAATATTCCGCAAACAGACGAGATACACCCGCGCACGAAACACTCGCGTGCGCGAGATACTCGCGCGGCTCGGAGTTGCCAGCTGTTAATTTCGTCGTTAATTACGGGAACGACCTCTCCGCGCAGTGTGCGTGCGATATCGCGGTACCGATAGCAATCCGTGATAATTGTGACGTTTGCACGACGACTCCGAGTGTGTGCGTAAGGATACACGAGACGGTCAGAACGGGGGAGCACGCGATTCGAATTCGCGTTCGTCATTCTCCGAGAAATCGCGGCGCAGACTTTCCTGATCCAGTCGTAAAAACCGATAATGCAGACGCGAAGTGATAATGCGCGCGAAACGACGACAGATAAGATATACGGCGACGTGTATCATCTATCAATCAATCTACAGCCCACATAAATGTTACAACGCATCTAAACGCGAGAATTTAATTGAGGCGCAAGCATGATGGCAGCAAAATATATTAAAAAAAAAAAACGTATAATAACTGAGGAGGTGATACGACGTGCATTTGCAAACACATCCGAATTTTCTCAGATTCCCAGGATGTCGATCTGGACGCGATCCTCGGCGAATTGTGCGCCCTGGAGCGACGCTGCGACGGCGACATCGCCGCCACTCCCGCGTCGGACTCGCAAAGGCCGGGACGACCGACCAGCGCGCGAATCAATCCCGGAGATAACACGGACATTAAAAACGAAGGAGGTACGTGAGAAAAAGAATGAGTTTGCGATATATTCTATAGGTTTGTAAAATTTAATTATGTATTTTTTTGCAATGGGATTTTTTTCAAATTCAAGAAAGTTTCTTTATTTTTGAGACGAAAACTAAGGCGTCTGATGTGGTTTTCTCGAATCAATTTTTGTTTTGCAGGTATGCGCACCGACAGTCCAGACAATGACAGCGCATTCTCGGACACAGTGTCCATGTTGTCCAGCGAAAGTTCGGCAAGTAGTAGCGGTTCCGGACACAAACCACCTCAGACCGCCATGCACACGGCTCCTCAGCAACAACCACATCAACTTGTCGGTGAGTCCTCGCATTATCACACCGCGACGAACTCTCGGTGATTTCAAAGGCAAATTCGTTTAAGTAAAATTTAAACAATCTCAAGTTTTTTTTATTGTTTTGTTGATTTTAAATTTTCTTATAAATCGTCTATTTTTAACATAATTTCACAAATAAAAAATATTTCGCGTGCACATAAATTTCAAATGATTACATGATGGCGCGAAGTATATTTTCGTAATGAAGCACATTCACGCGCATAGAAAAGAGAGATAGATGTGTAAGTTTTTGTTCTTATCTTCGCACAGACGCAGCGAGCAGAGCAAAGGCAGAGAAGATCCGTCTGGCACTGGAGAAGATGCGCGAGGCCAGTGTACAAAAGCTCTTCATCAAAGCTTTTACGTTGGACGGTAGCATGAAGTGTCTCCTCGTCGACGAGGGGATGAGCGTCGCGCACGTGTGTAGGTTGCTCGCGGACAAAAACCACGTGCCAATGGATCCGAAGTGGGCCGTGGTCGAGCACTTGCCTGATCTCTTCATGGGTGAGCATAACCTATCTTCCATAAAGACATCGCTGATTGCCGAACTACCGGCACCTTTTCTGTAAATGACGATTTGATCTTCTTTTTTTTTTTAATATTCAAATATTAAAAATTACTTGCGACATATTCTTGTAAAATTATTTCGGTTTTTACATTTTCTGAAAAATGCGTCGCAAGGATTTTGTCACGTTGACGTCGTGTCTTGAAAAATAAAGTTTTTTTTTTCGGACAAACGAACGAGTTTTCGTTTATTTGACGAATTTTTGCAGAGAGAGTCTACGAGGACCACGAGCTATTGGTGGAGAATCTCTTGCTTTGGACCAGAGACTCCAAGAACAAACTGCTCTTCGTCGAGAGACCGGACAAGACTCAGTTATTCCTCACGCCCGAACGATTTCTGCTCGGTCCTTCGGATCGCGGTGGCGGCGAATACGACGACCACTTGAGAAATATTCTACTGGAGGAGTTCTTCTCGAGCAGCAACGTCGGCGTGCCCGAGGTAAGTGGCGAAACGACATGTTTACGATCTTGTTGCCGTCGTCTTGGGATCCAGGCCAAGAGAGCGAGAGCGAGAGAGATACGTGTCTCTCCCGGTAACGAGTTCTCTCGCTGCCGCGCATCCTGCTCTCATCTTCCGCATCGATTGCCATTCTTGCTTTCCAGGTCGAGGGTTCTCTATACTTGAAATCGGACAGCAAGAAGGGCTGGAAGAGGTATCACTTCATTCTACGAGCCTCCGGCCTCTATTATTGGCCGAAGGAGAAGGCGCGCACCGCTCGGGATCTCGTGTGTCTGGCAACCTTCGACGTTAATCAGGTTTGTCACATTTTTATTCATAAATTTCGTAATATAATTATTTAAAATTAATATTTATTTGCTTTGCACGAAACTGCCAATCACTTTGTGTCGCGAGTCGCGATTTCCGAAAGAGATATTTTAATTCGTTTCCTCGTACAAATCTCTCTCAGGTTTACTACGGCGTCGGCTGGCGAAAGAAATACAAAGCGCCCACCGATTTCTGTTTCGCCGTGAAACACCCGCGACTGCAGCAGCCCAAGTCCACCAAGTACATCAAATTCCTGTGCGCGGAGGACAACGCGTCTCTGGAGCGATGGATGGTCGGGATTCGCGTGGCCAAGTACGGCAGACAACTGATGGAAAACTACCGAGCGCTCGTGGACGAACTGGCGCAAGAAGATTTGGATCAGCTGGCGCACGCCAGATCGTGTTCCGTCAGTTCTATCGCGGCGCCGCCGAATCAGACCCAGTATAACACGACGAATGACAACGCGCGGCAGTTCGCGGAGAACGTGAGACACAGCAACGAGACTACGGTCGCGCAGACTAGGCAGTACGACGGTCAAAGACAGAGTTACAATTCGGAACAACGACAGAGTTACAACAATGATGGCAGACTGAGCAGAGCGAGCAGCTCTAGCTCAAGCGGATGCTTGTCCGACGGGGCACCGAGTAGCTGTGAGGTGAATATAATCACGCGCTGTTAAGTAATGATGAACTTGTCAATGTTATCTCGCGATTGCGCGTGATTATGTAATTTTTTTAATATTATCGCGATAATTAGGTGGCCTTCGAATGTGGTGAGTTCCCGACCGGCACGATAAAGCGAAAACCGTCAATGAATCCGAAGTTGCCTCTCACGTCGATCACAAGGCAGTTGAAGGAGGTCGGTGAAACCGTGCGGGACGAACCGGATTCATGCCCGAGTCCGACGAGTTCGGGATCGGGAACGCTGACCAGGAGACACAGCCGTCGGCGAAGCGGCACCGATTCCGACGGCTCCGGAACGCTGAAGAGACATCACAGATCTGGAAACGCAACACCCGTCAGTCCTGTGCCTCCTGGCACACCGGTGAGGGAGAGAGCGAGTCCGATGGGATACAACAGATCGGACAGTCAGGAGAAGACGCCGACGAGTCCGATACAATCGTGTATGGTATGTGTATGACGTCTTTGTGATGTGACAACCTTTGATTATAATTTTAAACGACATTGTTTAATACGTACGAAAACTTTATGCGCGTTGCAGATGGATTCGATAACTTCATTGCCGCCGCCACCGTCGCCGTCGAGAGTCGCCGAGGAAGTTGAGTCTGACAGCGAGCCACTTCCACCGCCGCCACCTGAGATGTTTCGGTCGAATCTTTCACTCGATTCTCTTCCGCCGCCGCCCGCGCCCGGCGAACTGCCAGTTTGCAACACGCCGGAACTCACGGGCTCCTCGTTGAGTCTCGCGTCTCTGCCGCCACCGCCCAGTCCTCTGGTCGGCGAAACCGGAACGATACGCCGAGCTAGACCCAAGCAGTCCACTCCCACGAACTCTATTACCCCCGAAAACACACCCACTCACACTCCCAATCTCAGATCGCAGCCGAATCAAATGTACATGAACAGCGTTACGGTGAACAGCAATTCGATTCAGAATTCCAATCAGAATTTCAATTCGAACGCGTCACCAAACATTCACGTGAACAATAACGCCAATTCCGTACCCTCCCCGCACAGTTCCTATCCGGGATCGACGGCGAGCACGCCGACCTTCGCACCGAGCTCGCCCAGTTTCGGCGCACCGCCACCTTTCGTGCCACCGCCGGCTTACGGTTCCCAACCGCAACACTCCCAGAGTCTCGGCAGACAGAACTCCAAGTCCGAATCGGTTTACGCGAGTCACGGTCCCCATCATCACACCATCAACATCGTGCAACCCATCAGGCCGAATCCCAACATGGATACCGTGCGACGCAGCGCCATGAAGCAAGGAAGCGGTCATTACGCGGCTCCGCCCTATCTGGCCGAGCTGAAGGCGGCCTCGAGTCCACAGCCGCAACGTCGGGTAACCATTCAGGAACCCCCGACGTCGCCCAAGTCCAAGACCGGAACCGGCAAGAAGATCACGTTCAATCTGCCACCCCAGCAAGAACCCGGAAGTCCCGCTCTGCCGCAACGAAAACCGACGCCGCCCAGACGATCCGACAGCACCAGACTCACGTCGCCGAAGAAGCTGGCCGCGTCCGATCAGGCGCCGCCGGGCGACTTTCTGAAGGATCTCCAGAGAGTGATGAGAAAGAAGTGGCAGGTCGCGCAAAAGTGCAAGCTGGACTCGACGACGACGCCGCACGAGGTGCTCGGTTTTCGGGATCCGCCGCCGGCCGTGGCTGACTACAGGGAAACCAACGTGTCCAACTGGGTGCAAGAACACTACGGCGCGGACAATCTTTACGAGAACGTGTACGCGACGGATCCGAACGGACCGGTCGAGTACGCGTCAAGTCCGGCGCGACAGCCGACGGTGAGGTTCGCCGACGAGAACCGCAGCATGAACATCGTGAACGCGATCGCGGGTAAGAGGAGACCGCCGCCGCCGCCGCCGAAACGGGCCGAGACCACACATCTCACCACCACCAGGGCGATGCACTGACAATAGCAGATAATTCAGCCTCATCCCGAGAGGCGATGGTACTGCTGTCTCTGCGGCTGGTGGAAGGACTGAGAAGAGTGCGGGGGAACGGCACGCGATCGTTCCGGGACGCCGGCTACATCGGGTCCACGTGTTTATAGCTGCGCTTTCTTTAACCGAAGAAGAATCGACGAGACGAGACGCAGGAAACGCTTCTTCGGTTTTAACAAGAAGGGTTGTACACATCTTCGGTTGCGCACTTTGTTGTCGAGCTCTACGTTGATAGATTTTATCTTTCGAATCGGTTTGTTATTCAGGTACGAACGTAATAATCTGCCAACTCTCAGATGGCTCTCTCCGTAACGAAACGATTGACAAACTTAATGTGTCAATCGAAGGAAAATAAGATTAGGGAAAGTTCTGAACGGATAACAGAAAAAAAAAATTGACGAATCGTTATCGTTCTTGCATCATCGACGCAATTAACATTTTCGATGCGGAAAACCGATTGGGAGGCGATTGAAAAACACGTTCTTTTTGTGAGCAACGAATTAAACTTTGAAACCCGCGAGCCCGGAAAATTCTATAGCGTTTATGATCACAACACACACGAGAAACACTGCCGCAAATACATAAAAAAAAGGATGTGATATAAATGTTAAGCGATTTAAGCGCCCGTGCTTTCGCGATCGATTTTGAGAATTGAAGACGACGAAGGAGAAGCAGAAGACGCGACGCAATTTTTGATGAGAAAAAAAAAAAAAGAAAAAAAGAAAAAAAAAAAGAAAACGGTCGAATCGCATTTTTCGGCCGAGAGTTCTATTTGTGCGCATATTTCATAACCGCTAACTGCCTCGTCTGCGATTTTCTCAAGTATACTCTCTTGTGGATGTGATAAAAGTAAAATATAAAATTTAAAATTATATATATATATAATATATACATATATTAATATGTATTATATATGTATATATACACGCGCGCGCGAAATATAATCTATTAAAATATTTTTCAAATTTGAATCGTTCGATTGCTAATTCAAAAAAGAGCAATTAAAAACAATTGAGTTCGGCACTTGACTTAATTTATTTTCCAAGCACTGTTTTTTCTTTTTCTTTTTTTTTTTTTTTTAACAAATATCGCTTCACAGATTGCAAGATCATTTTGCAATACATATATATATATATATATATATATTTGTTCGTCTAATATAAATTTTTTTACCCCGCGAACGAGGAGAATTAATATATATTTTATATAATTTGTATGTGAAAGCAAATTTGTTCTTCGCTTTTTCGAAATAAAAAGCTTGATTCGGATTCTATATTCCCCTCTCCCCCGCCCTCCCCCAAAGATTGTCGTAACGAGAATCGATCGCATATATTCTATAATGTGTAAACTGCAGCGCTGGAATAGGAAAACGCGCCACGACGGGAAAATTCTTCGTCCCGGCGAAAACTCACTTGGTACTGGTGAAAACACGAACCTCTTTCACAGCGAGTTTTTTTTTGTTTTTTGAACGACGCGAAAACTACCTTTTTTTCGACGCGATCACATCCTTGTGTGCGTATAGATGTATTATGTATATAAACTGATCGCGCGTTTGCATTTCGACTTGTGTATGTGTAGTTGTATCATACGATCCGAACACACACGCTTCCGGAGCGCGGACGTGATGAAGATTAAAAAACGTTCGTCGAACGCGCCCGATGTGACGACGAGCGTCTTCTCGTCGAAGTGTGACACCCATCCCTCGTGGGTGTCGCGCGAGATCTCGTTTACGCCATTTCCTTTTTGTTTGATTCGGGGAAAAACAACTCGTCAAAAGTCTGTGCGAGTGTCTCGGACAGACGAGATGAAAGGGAAAAACCTCGTCTTCGACCGGAGATAAGAGGTAGATAAAAAAATTAAAAAAAATAAAAAAAAAACAAACAAACAAATGCTGCCAAGAAACGTCACATATCGCGCGAACGCGTGCGTCATTCGATTCGTTTGTCTTGGCGGTTTCGACTGCTCCTCCTCCTCTTCTTGTTTCTAAGACGTTTTAGAATTAGATTGTGCGAATTTGTCTCGCCGGAGAGATCGCGGAGAAAGTGAAAAATACGCAGCGATCGATCATCCCCCACAGCCAATGACGAAGAAGAACAATTGTGTATCGCGCGTATACAGCTTCCCGTTTGTGATCGCCAATGGAATCTTCAGCAACGACTAGCCGAGCCTTTTCAGGGGGGTCACGTATAGTAGCTGATGTAGTTTTATATCTCGATTTGTATCTCGCATATTTGCATGAAAACTTTACATGTTGAAAGTTTGTAACCGGACTCTTCTACGGACTCTTATACGGTGCGCATCTGTATCGTGTCGGATTTTTTATATACATATATGTATACACGTATACAAAAATCGGTGGCCGCTCTCGAAGCAAGCTCGTTGGTGCGATGTGATTTCCGTATAGAAAGTATTTTATAAGATCGAATTTTGATACGCAAACAAATATTTCGCCGTAGCCGTTGTGTGTGAATAGAAGAAAAAACCGCGGCGTCGCGATCGGCGACGCCGATTTTTCAAGAGAAATCTCTCTTTTGATATTCCCGTTTTTCCGAGAAAAGAAACAAAATTCAGCGCGATTAAATCTTCAAGTTCTTCATAAACTCTACTGAAAAATGATCGATTTGCGCGCGCGAGAACTTTTCCGATTTTGTCCGAGAAAGTGTCGTGTGTGTCTGTGCGTGAGAACTTTTTCCAGTTTTATAAAAGAAAAGAGAAAAAAAAACATTTTTATAAACGGTTTTTACCCCGATTTTCACGCCGTGCCTGTGCGCGAAAAAACTTTTCCAAGATTTTTTCAAGAGACTCTCGCCACGTGGTCGCACCGACGTGTCTTCTCGAAGCGAGCGCCGAGAGAGAGAGAGAGAAAGAGAGAGCGAGCACGAATCTGCGTAAACTGTAATAACACAATCGAATTACTTAATAACGATAGCTAAACAAGAGAAAAAAAGAAAACCTCTAACACTTAAAGCGAGAAACCGTCGTGTCGATTTTCAATTGTATCATCCCGCCTTTTGCGCGCGGTTTAATCAAACTGAACCAATAATATTATATGCATTTTTGAGATTAATGTAACGATTTTACAGAGACTAAGCCTGACTACACTGATGATGATGATGATGATGATGATGATGATGATGTGACTTTTCATATGTGAATTTTTACGATATATATTCTTTTCGTAAAGTGCGATAGTAGTATCAGTGCTCTTATGCTTGAAAAACAGAAACGATAACGGAAACGAAAAATCTGCCTTGAAAATTTATAACTCGTCGACAAAAAAAAAAAAGAAAAGAATATTGAACGTTCTGGTGAAAC
The DNA here is from genome assembly GCA_014825685.1 of Pseudomyrmex cubaensis. Classification (NCBI taxonomy): domain Eukaryota; kingdom Metazoa; phylum Arthropoda; class Insecta; order Hymenoptera; family Formicidae; genus Pseudomyrmex; species Pseudomyrmex cubaensis. Next base: position 10,354 of record QVOA01007234.1, on the reverse strand, counting down.
TGACACACACGTGTGATCAAAGAGTTTTTTTAATCCTCACAATGCCCGGTGGGATCCAAAAGACGCCGTCAGAGTTAACCAATGATGTCTTAAAGAATAAAAATAATTTCTTTGTTAATTTTCATTGAAGCCTATTGTAGCGCCAAGGTTTTCGTTTGATTTTTTAATTTTCGTCTTATTAATTCAAATCCAAAATTGACGCGTAATTAAAAATTTTTCCTTTCTGGATTTCTTCTCTCCCCATAAATCCCACCGGGTATAGACAGTGAACAATTGTCACTAAACGCTTGTGAGGATTAAACATGACGAAAAGATGCAAGTGATTTTATTGACCTGCGTATTGTTAGGAGACGCCATAAAATTGCAATAAAATATATTTTTAGCGTCAAATTGCAAATATATTTTATTTGTTATCTGATTTTTTTTTATTGTTTATAGATATATATATATCTCTTTCTTCTTTTTTTTTCATAGTCTAATGAATATCTTTATTTTCTATCTTACTGCGAGTTTTGTTTGTCGCGTTTTAACATTGCTGCTCACATGTCGCCGATTCTCAGAAGCAGACGAGAAACTGGTACAGACACTCGCGGAAGATACTGGCGTGATGAGAGATGAAAATTCTTTCTTTTTTTTTTCCTTCTTTCTTAACTTCGTATTTTTTAAGGACCGAGCGCGAAACACACTCGAGGCGTTCTGAGCTATAGGTAGCTTTTAGATAATATTCGATGTACGCGTGCTGGTTTGATTTTTTTGGAACACAAGGGAATCAATCAATTGTTTTGAAACACAGAGGCGTACTTTTGGATGATTGAAGCTTTTATATCTCGTAATAGAAATGTTATCAGTGCAATTGGCAAGTTGGAAAATCAACTGACGTGTCAACGAATTTCTGAGACGATGAGAAATTGTGTAACAGCGATTATATCGATTACTAACAGAAATAATAATACTAATAATAATAATAATAATAATAATAATTTTATTGTATTCAGGGAACCGGCTTAGAAATAAGAAAAAAAAACTAATGAGACGTAGTAGGCTGCAAATCTTTTTTTTTTTATTTTTTTATTTTTTTACTTCAAATATCGAGCGAAGAACGAAACGAAGAACATTTAAAAGTATATTTGAACAAGCGTTACTTTTTCTTCAAGTAGAAAAATAGGATAGGAATCCGTCAAAAAAGTCGGTCCCCGATTGTATCGTACCTTTTTTTTTTTTTTCGATTACATTTATTCTAAGTTGTACGTATAGTTTTGTAAATATTGTAACGAATGACTACTACTACTACGGAGGAAAACTACTACTTGTTGTACGGTGATGTTGCGCGGCAATGACACACAACACGTATTATTTACACGTTATTTACGAGGGAGAAGAAAGAGAAACGTGGGAGAGCAAACCCGTTCGAGAGAGAGAAAGAGATAGAGAGAGAGAGAGAGAGAGAGCGGGAAGATCCAATCCCCCGCGAGAAGACGTGGGGCGTTTTATTGAGTTTCAATTTGGTTCAATCAGTCGCTAAACGATCGGATTTATCGCGAGGACCGAGACACACGCATCTCGGACTGCGTTTGCGTCGCTATACAAAACGATGCAAGTTTAAAACAATTAGACTCTGAGTCGTTTCTTGGATACCTTCTCTCTCTCTCTTTTTCTCTCTTTCTTCCTCTCTCTTTCTCTCTCTCTCTGTGTGCAGCAGGTGTTTAAAAATTGTGACAATACCATTATTTCATGACTCAACGCCAGTTGTTTAGGTATATGGACACGTACCGAGCGAAAAAAAACAAAAAAATAAAAAAAATAAAAAAAAAAAAACAAAGAAATGCGCAGCAGTTGAAATATTATAGGTATTATATTCATGTTTTTATGTAAATAAATTTTTGGTATATTTCAATGATCGACGGACTTGTGATCAATTAGTTAACACCTTTCTCTTCTTTACTTACAGGTGTACTCCTCTCTTAAGAGATATATATTTTTTTTTATAGACGTATTTGTCGTAAATAATTTTGATAGAAAATAATTTCGAGGAGAAATTTTGTCGAGTTGATAAATTAATTTATACGGAAAAAAAGAGGTTTTATAAAACCTCTTGCCATCACGTACATACACACAGAGTTTAGCAGAATGATTATCACGCTTTTCTATACATTGCGTATATATTATATTAGCAGTTGAGAGACTGTTTTCTATTTTTTACGCAGATTGTAATGAACAAAGTGTCTTCTTGCAATAACATTACTTTCAATATTACTAACTATCGGTAATGCTTTACTAGCTGCTAGTAATGAAATACGCGAAAAAAATTAACGAGAGTTATAAAAAAAACATTCAGTCAAATAAACAAAAAATACTACAAAATTATTTGTAAACTAATAAAATTATTTATCTTTTGTTAACACACACGTAAGTAACGTTTTGCAAAATCAATCTTTAAAATCACATCCAATGTGTTTTGTTATCGCATATAAAATATTGCACGTAATTGTTGCACAATATAATTTTTTTTTCTCGCATCTTTGAAAAGATTTTTCAGAAATTAACTCTTTCTTTTTGCACATTTTCGATCTTTTTACGCGACGGTTTTGCGCGACTTCCTCTCTTTCTTCCTCTCTTTTGGAATTTCAAACCAAGTGCTCGCTCTTCTAAGGGCATATAAGTGGCAAAAAGGCGCGCGTTTCCGGTCATAAAAGCGCCTTAATAAAATCTCCTCGTTTTTTAATATTTCCAAGCCGTGTGTGAGAGTACCGGCGTGCTCGTACAACGTACGTACATATATAAACTTACGCGGTATTGAATTTTCCAGCTTTTTCCACCGCGCCGTCTGACGAAAGATCGCGCGTACGTGCGCTTCGATATATATTTTTATTTTTATGACTTTTTTTTTTTACTCTTTCTTAATACATTTATATAACGCGATGGTTCGCGGTAACGAGCGGTGATTCATGATTCATCCGTTCACATAATTCCGGTCGCGTTCTTTGTTGGCGTTTCTTTGTCACGACTGGCATGCAATTAAAGCCGGTCCATAAATACGCGATCACGTTGAATCATATCGTCGGTTTGATTGTCGAAAACACAAAACTTGATTGACAAAAATTGACAATTAAGACACCGCGGCGACCGTTAAAATCGAGTTAATAGATAATTCACACGCGGAAAGCGACTTTTCCGCAAAAATTATTGGCAATACGCGTATATACACGCTCGCCTCGTTCCGCTTCATAACGCGGGGGAAGATTGACGCAAATATACGAAATTGCCCCGAGCGTTGCGCGCGGGGTGTATACCGTTTTATGGGATTCTTTTTACGACTTACGGCAAGTCCTGCGTTCTACTTTGCGTTTACGTCATACGCGACCCTCGAGCGTTTATACGTTCCGCTATTGCGAGCACGCAAGAAGAACGGGTGAGGAGGAGAAGGAGGAGAGACACACGGGCAACACGTCGGGGCAAGGGGGATGTTTACGTGCCTCGGCCGTGTGGTGTATCGAGTACTCTCTCTGAAAAATTTCTATCCTCCTCGCTTTCCAAATTCTGTAAAAGTGTCCCACGTGCGCGCATAAAAACGCCCCTCTCTCTCTCTCGCGTTGCGTCACGCGGTCCACACGCGTTTCGTGGAGCCGTAACTTGAATCGCGCAATCTCCCCACAGTGAACGCGAACGCGATAAAATGTTAATAAAATATTATTACAATCCTATCTCGCGGCTGTGTTTCGCATATTGTCTCGCAAAGCGGAGATTTCAATATTAATAAAAAGTTATTACGGCGCGTTTTAAGGAGCGATCATCCTCTCGAAAGAGGAAACGAACGAGTTTGCTCAAACGTGAGTGAAACTCGATAAAAATTAAAAACAGAATTTCAATATTTAAAAAGACAGAATTTTAATGTTTTCTTCTTCCGTCGCGAATTCCAAATTAAATACAGAAAACTTTGCAAAAATTCTTTCGAATGTCCACTGGTACGTTTTGCTGTTTCTCCGAACGAAAAGAAACAGTCTCACATAATTTTAATGATTTTTGAAGAGAGTTTCGAAAGGTGCTGGAAAAAAAAAAAAAAAAAATTCACGAGAAAGGTCAGAGTGCGCCGGAAGGCGTTGACGACGACGGGCGTCGTCTTCGACCTCGACGTCTCCCCGCGAACAAGACACGTCTCGCTTGGACGAGGAGAATGAGGAGCGCGCAGCGCGGAGCGAAGCGTTTGAGCGGCCCGCTTTCCAGGAACATGGGCGTAAATCACGATTTTATTGCGGATAATTTTACGAGGAGTCGAGCTCGCCGCCGCCGACGACGACGACGACGACAACGACGCCGAGTTAGTCGCTACCTTAAACTTGTAATCGCGCCACTTGCTCGAGAGCCAGACCCATCGTGCCGCAGGATCGTTAGCGAATTAGTGCAACAAGGTGGGCTCTCGACGAATATTTGAGAAAAAAAATCGATCACTCTTCATTTCGTGTGCTGATGAAAGGGGTAAAATAATTTCTGATCGGATTTGCCGTCTGTTTCTCGAATCTTTCTCAATTTCCGACAAGTAATTCAAGAAATATTTCTAACAAAGTTCGAAGGCAAACCTCGCTTCGACGTTTAAAAAAATAAACATAAAAACCTTAACACGTTACAACCTTTTTCTCTCTCGAAAACTTAAAAATTGAAAAACTTTGCATATAAAAAGTTCTCGTGTCAGAGATCAAAAGAGACGAGTAAAACGAGTTTATAAAAACCCAACGTGGATGCTGTCGCGAATCAACAGTTTTGCGTGAAGAAAAAAAATTATTTAATTAAAAATTGAAGCTATTTAATCAAACTCGACCGGACGTAAAAATCAGTGATTCTCCAGAACGCGAACAACTCGCGCACTTAATAAAGAGCGCGATAACAAGATCGAGGAAAGAATTCGGGAGGTCCCGAGAACTCATTTTCTCCGTCGGACTTTATCGACCTCGCGAATGAGCTCTCTCCCATATCCCGACGGCGGGAGTCAATTAAGTCTGATTACCCGGACGCGTTTAGGCGGCGGGTGGAATCAGCATAAATTCGACGCCCTCGATCCCTTGACGGAGCAATCGACTCCGACTTTGTCGTGTGCGAGTTTCCGACTCGCTTCTTGTTTCCGTCCTCCTCTTTTTCCTTCGCTTCGTCGACGCATTACGGCGCGGAAGTACCGCAGGTTTTACGATCGCCGATACGAGACGTTTTACCGGAATTAAGATTCCGGGGTGGAAAGGAGGAAGCGTTCCCTTTCCCGCACAGGCACGTCTGACACTTTAAGCGTCTCGTAAGTCTGCGGGCGTGCGCGTAAATTATTCCGCCGCGACGCAACGTCGCTCCTTGTAAACGCTTCCATTTATATATAGGCTGATTTTACAACGAGCGGATGTATGTATTTACGCGAGCACATCTTACATTATACCCCGTCATAAAACTCTGCGCGCACCCTTTTCCTCGTCTAGCCCCTCGCTTCGCAAAAGGAAAATGTAGTTGAAAGATATTCTTTTAAATATGCACGTTTCGATAAATTTTAAAATCAGCGTTTTTCATCAGCGATATTTCTCACGCGGAGACGTTGCTGAATTATTTCGAGTGAATTGTTTTTTTTTTTAATGTTTTATTTTCTCGCTTCGCGAAGTTTCGCAGAAAATTCGGACATCGGAATCACCACAAAGAAAGCAATTTTCGTCGACGCATTACGCTCGAAACAAACGGTGTTAAAATTCCGCGACTTTTTTTTTCCAATTCCGTCGAGCGCGAAACGGTTGATCTTTTATCTGGACTCTTCTATCAAGGATTTCGACGACCGCAGGAATGTCGGTCAGCGTGCATGCTCCTGGCGAACCGCTGGTGGTCCCCTCCCGACTATATCACTTCTCGGCTTGTGACCTTGAAAACGATACCGCTCGTATTGCGGTAACTTCCTTTTAACCGCCTACGATCATGTGAATGTAAATTTTACGGTGGATGCCATTTCGGTGCGTAATGCGGTACTTGAGATTCACCGCGGGTCTTAAAAACTTGTTTGGTCGGTGTATTTACCGCCAGTAATAATCACTCAATGAGAGAGAGAGAGAGAGTAATACGCTCGTCTTCGTTGAAAATTAAATTGTTGTTTGTATACGATTGAAAGTTTAGTGCATAAATGTTCAAACTTTACAGAATCAAATAAGAAGAATATTAATTAATCAAATTGAAAACAGGAAACACAATAATTAGTCAGTGACAAAATCAATTAAATTCCAATAGAATTTGCGCGTTGAAAAATAACGTTCAGCTTTTTTCAAAAAATAATTCAGCTCTCTTCGTTTTCTGAAAAGAGATCAACTGGTATATCCCTTTCATCAGCCCTTCCCTCATCTCATTTGTCAATGAAAGAGATCCGCGGGTGGAGATAAAGAAAAATCGAAGTGTGACACACGCGAAACGAGCGTAAGATTGGCGCGGGACAAGAAGGCTCTCTCTTCTGAGAGAGAAAGAGCGAAAGAGAGAGCGGATCTCTTAAAGAGGATGTATGGGATTAAGATAATAGTCTCGAGAGGGAAGGAACTCGGAAGGTGGAGGAGGCGGAGAAGCAAAAACGAGCGATATGATGTGGGTCAAAGTCTTCGGGACTGGGTCGCCACCGTTGGGTTCCTTCTCGTCGTGGGTCGAGTCCCTCGCAAGCTTCTTCGGGATCGACCACGACCCGCGCCGCCGCCCGCCCCCGTAGAGCGGTTTCAATTCCCACGGCGACGTCGGACTTCCGATACTCCTGAATGCCGCCACGTACCGCAGCCGGAAGTTCCGAGGAGACTCGTAATTCGATTAACGCGATATTAAACGGGGCAGCATTCTCATCGCTGTTCGAGAACTCGCGAAACTCGTCTCATTTCTCGCCAATTGAACTCACTTTTGCGAAGAGCAGACGCGTCTGCGAATAATCGCCTGCAGTTGGACATATTTTATTTTCTATATGGAATAATGCCTTAAATAAAATAACAAATATATACATGCCAATAAAAGTTATAAAATATATATAAATTAATATTATTAATAATATTCTTAACGAACAGAAGCCCGAGCGTTATTGTCATTTTTTATTTCGCAAAGGAGAGTGTCGCGAAAATAATTTCGCCGTGTTCTCTTGCCGGGAAGAGAATAAAACGAAATGAAATCTCGTAACTCAGTGACAGATTCATTACAGGGTGATATCGCAGGATGGAGAGGAAAAAAAAACAACAAGGAAGTTTTTCGATGACCGATGGTCTGTGGGGTAGATTCTCGTCTCTTCTCTTCATTTTTCTTCTTCCTTGCCGCGTGCCACCCTTAACAAGAGTCTCTGTTATGTCTTTAATAAGATAACGCCGCGAGAATCGTAACACGTCTCGATCTTTAGGGGAAACGAATCTGTTAATCTACACTCGAAATCGCAAAGGACATAACAAATGCCATAATCTTTTCTCGGGCATTGAGTCGTCACTTTTTTTGTTTCGATGAATATGTGCAATTTTTTGTAGAAAAAAAAAAAAAAAATTGAATTAAATTACGCTCTTTGTAATATTCACGTGTCGCTTAATTAGCAAATATATTTAACGTTAAAAACTGAATATTAGAAGACATAAAAATGTTTTTAATTAACTCACGATCTCTCTTTGCGCACAGTCTATTGTAATTTTTGAGAACAATTCCTGTGAATCCCCCGACATTAATAATAATTAAGAACGACATTGCGAACGCACCGTAATTACGTTAATTACTTTATCATTTCAATGAAGCTTGTGCCGTAATACACGACCGGGCAAACGCAATGTAAACTTTACCTATTCGGACAAGAACTGAAATCCTCAGCTTGCAATTATCAGCGCGGAAAATGGAAATGGCGGCGCGCGGCGGTCCTCTTCCGGCAACCACGAAATTTCACTTTCCACCCTTTCCATTTCTCGGCCAGCGCCGACCACCGTCGTCTATCCCTATCTTCCAGCGCTATAAATTAATACTAATCTCGGAGCGCGAGCTCATGCAGGCTTCCTAGGCCGCGAAGGGCGGCTTGGATTTATTGAGATTCGAGTAACTCGCTGCGACGTTATCGTTCGCTGGCTTCTCTGGTATACCGGCCATAAATGCCGTTGCTAATCGTGCTTCCGAGTTGTAGAGTCACGTTCAAGGTCGTGTTAAAAGTGCTCCATAAACTGACACATTCGATACTTTGAGAGAAAAAGATGTTAGAAGACTATTTTTATAATTCCTAAAAATCAAGTAATTTGACTACTGTTTTGAGAAGAATCTCAAATTGCGGGCTCGTTAATATTTCACAAAGATAACTTGTAAAGTAATTATAAAATGCAACGAGAAAAGAATAATTGAAAAAATTTATTAAACACTTCAGAATTGTTTTTATACTAATACTATTCTTATCCGTGTTGAATTGAAAGATGTGTGAAAACTAACGAGATTACGAAGAGGGAAGTTTCTTAATAAAAATGAGTACATGCTTGTTAAACCATGTTTTTAAGAGTCTCCAAGTTTCTGCTGGGGTTAAGATGAAAGAATGAGCACCACTGCAGCGTGTCTAATGTAAGAGGAGGCGACTGAAGATGGAGGAGGTGAGAGTGAACGTGCGTAGCCGAGGGGGCAGCTCGGGCAAGCCGGACTTCGAGGTCCTCCACCCTTCTTCGTGTCGCCCCTCGGCCCTTCTCGTGTCTACCTCACCACCATCCCTCACCAACCACCCCTGTCTTCCCGCACTTTCTCATTGCCTCTTCCTCCCTCGGTCTCGGCGACCTCCAGGAACAGGGGTGGCTTCGCGACGAGGCTGGAGGAGACGAAGGAGGTGGTTGGCCGAGGAGGAGGAGGAGAGCGGAAGAAGAGGGCTGGGGTTAGCTCTGAGCCTAGATCAATACTCGCATCTCCTGCTGGCTGGACCAGACCGGACATTGCGTTCCGAAGCTTACCTTCTCGCCAATATCAAACCACCCTTCCTATGAGTCGTTCTCTCCCCCGCAGCTAGCCCTACCCTTCTTCCTTCCTTTCGTCTCGCCGCGGCCTCTTTGCCGGCCAACTCTCTCGGCGTACACCCTCACGATTTGCATCCAACGAACCGAGCCTTTTGCTAAGAAGAAAATTTTTCGTTCTACTACGAAGACGTTCCTACGGAAGATTCAGTTTAACTAAGCGTGACAAGTGCGTAGACTCATGTAGATGCATCAATTGAACGACAAACTTCGACAGAAAAATATAGATCTATATTTTTTAAATCTTACGAACAATATACTTTCATAAGAAAGTTTCAGATTGTATTCCTAATACGTAGACAATTGCACCAAGAAAATCACTTAATCTACAACAATCAGGTATGTTCATTTAAATATTACATTTATTACCTACTGATTTACTCAACTCGTTTCAACTTATCAATTTCTGTACATTTAATAACTTTTTATAGTGACGATGATCGCAAAATAAATGAAACGTCCTACACTTACACAAGATTTTCCATTTTCCACGACTATGTAACCAAATTTCTTTGTGTCTGTTTATATATGTGCCACATTTTTTAACCACACCTGATACAGTAAATCTTACTGTATTTGACAGTCCGCAGTCTGTGCAAAGTGGGACGGGAAAATGTGCACATTGTATTTATATTGTATTTTAAAATATTTTACTGAATAAAGATAAAATTATAAAAAACATGTAATTGTTCTTTTTACTACCTATATACCTACAATTCTATATATACCTACTTTACAAAATCCTTAGACCTTTGCGAAAATATTGAGAAAATATTGAAAAAGTATCAGGAGAACATAACTAGCAAAGAGGTAAGTGGCACGAATTTTTCAGGTGGGCGTGTCAGTGGGCGAGGCTTTCTCTGCCCACTGACACGCCCACTTGAAAACTCGTGCCACTTTCTCGCTAGTTATGTTCTCCTGATACAAGTTTTCAGAAATTCCGAGAAATCCCGACAAATTCTTGGAAAAGGTATCAGGAGTCTTTGAGCCACCTCCTTGCTGATTATGTTCTCCTGATACAAAATTTCAACAATTCCCGAAAAATTCGGAAAAAGTATCAGGAGTCTTTATGCTACCTCCTTGCTGGTTATGTTCTCCTGATACAAAATTTCAAAAATTCCCGAAAACTTCGACAAAAGTATCAGGAGTCTTTGTGCCACCTCCTTGCTGGTTATGTTCTCCTGATACAAAATTTCAAAAATTCCCGAAAAATTCGGCAAAAGGTATCAGGAGAACATAACTAGCAAAGAGGTATTTTTCAAGTGGGCGTGTCAGTGGGCGGGACTTTCTCCGCCCACTGACACGCCCACTTGAAAACTTGTGCCACTTTCTCGCTAGTTATGTTCTCCTGATACAAAATTTCAAAAAAT
>QVOA01007232.1:0-49018 GCA_014825685.1 Pseudomyrmex cubaensis | reverse complement strand
ATATATATATATATATATATGTATATAGAAAATAAATTTTTCTTTTAAGTTTATTATTACTCATTCTGAAGCAAGAGAGAGTAAGCGCAAGAATATATGATCGAAACTGATGTATGCAAAATTCTTTTATCAGTTTTTAGAAATCAATCGATTAGACGTCAATAGATTTCCAAGAGTTTATCGAAAGCCGACTGTTAAAGAAAAATGCGGCGTATTTAACGTGACATTCATTGACCTTTCGTAGGTTGAGCATGCGGCGACGATGAACCGTATGTGTATGTGTGAGTGTGTGTGTGACATAAATTACAATAATTCTTCACGGCGGCCGCCGGCTCGTACATCCTGTAATTCGATGCTTAATGATAGCGGCAGCAGCCGCCGCGCAAAATCGCGTAACTTTAAGATGCTCGACAACTCGATCAAGATTCCAAACCGGTATTACGAACGAAAATCGCCGAAGGAGAAGCCTACTCGCCGAATAACACGAGTCGCTTCTCCTAAATCGGCTTGACTACGTTTCATTACAACATTGTAAAACTTAAAAAAAATTCTCATACCTCACGTTGTCTTAATTGATTCACCTCGACGTGGCGATCGAGCGCGAAGATGTGCGTGCAAAGTTCACTATATAAGGAATCGTCGAATCGCTGAGTTGATGACTAGTATTCGACCGTTATCGAAAGTACGGTTTTTCCCGTTTGAACGTGTCTTTCTGTTGTTTCCTCATTCGTTTTTGTGTTACCGTAAGTAAAACGTATGTTCTCGGAGAGTTTTGTGATCAATCTGTAAATTGAAAAAACTTGCATTGTTAGATCGATTGTGTGTGCAATTGTTTTACCAAATATTGTAAGATAGAGAAAGAAAAGGTACGATAAAATTGGCATATTTATTAAACTTGTGTATTTTACTTATGTTTTGTGTTGTTCTGTGTGTATGACATAAATGTTTGATTTTGTTACGAACAATATAGAAAATGAAAATACTTTTAATTACACTGTTATTATTCATCACGTTGGGAGTTAAAGCCGATTGGCGGGCACGTCAGGGCTTCGGTTTTGGAAGAGGACGAGGACCTCCATGGGGATATCCGCACCAACAACAGAATCAAATCAACATTAATTCCGAGGAAATCGAGTGGGTGTGCCAAAATCCGAAGACCAATGACATAGTTACGTCGTATATAAAAAAAAATTTGTATCCGAAAAATATATAATAAATAAATCGCGAAATTATTTAACTTTTATCACTTCGATTTTTAGATGATTATCGCTTCTGACAATACGCCGCACCAACATTCTCAACATCCCGGCAGAGGCCCGTGGTGGCAATGGCAAACTCAGCCACCTGGACATCAGAACCATCATCAACAACAAGGAGGTAATCACTGGACTGTTGTTACAGAAGATCCTACACGGGAGGGAACTCACAGAAATCAGCTCCCAAAAACAACCGAAATTCCAAATAACAACAATCATCAACCAGAAACCACGCCGCAATATCACGGCGGAGAAGGATTAATCGATATTAGAATTGGAGAATAAATGTCAAGACAGAGATTACAAATGTCAAGATTTAAAGGTTTCGATGTGTTTTATATATAAGAAATATTTTTAAAACGAACAAAAAAAATCTCATGTAAAATTCTATACCGAAGATGCGTACTTTGTACCTACCATTTATTATGTAACATTCAACGACTAGCTTACATCAAATAAATAATGATGTGATAATAAATCTGAACAATAGATATTATTATAATATAGTCATAGAGTGTCACCTCTCTATATTATATTAAGCATCGTGGATGATCGAGTCTCAGAGTTCACAGATAATATTGTAACGTATATATAGCGAAGAAAAAATTTATGAAAATATTTAGAACTTTACATAAAATTTATCGAATAAAATTCAACACACATAGAATTTACTTATTATTTTAAACATACGTGAGAGACTTGCTTATTGAGAAAAGGAATTTTTACGATATCACGTTGTATTGCACATTATCGACATAGGAATATACAGTCGGAACGCACATAATTGTTGCGAGGTGTGGAAGATTAGCAGTAAAGACAAGACACAGCTACACGGTAGCCATATTTTCTCTTTTTATCCCTAATCGTCAAAAAAAAAAAATGCTTTTTCTAAATTAATAGTTTACGTTCCGTCCGTGTATTTCTACGTCGAAGTCACATATCCCCTCGTATAATAATTCAATGCGATTTACATAAAATGCACTTAAAAGTTTCTAAAATCTGAGGATCTCTGTATGCTATCAAGCCTAAACGATTGGAAAAATTCGTGCCTATCGGCAAGTAATTCACGCTCAGATTATCCGAGTGTGGATTCACGACAAACTCTTTGAACTCGATGATTCCGCCGCCTACGGACGACAGAAGAGCCTGCGGCCCGCATGTGTCCCACTTGTACGTCGAGCCTCTCGACAAAATGTAAGCGGCCACTTGTCCGAGAGCGACGCTCAGTATTTTGTACCCAGCTCCAGTCGCTTCTAGCAATCGGAATCCGCTGTTCACGAGCTTCGACTTTACGTCAGCGTCTTCAAAGCGACTGATCAAGACGATTTTGTCTTCGGTTTTACCCGTGATATTTATGGAAGACTTGCTTATTCCACTTCCCACGAAACCCCAGTAACACTTTCCTGTCCACCTGTTGTACATAAAGTAATCAGTGTAATTAATATATTGAATATATCTGGAAGATCAAAGACGAAAAAGAAATAGCCGATAAATAAACCTATCAAGATATTTCCAGTAATTCATATTTTGAACTTAAAAAGGTGTACACAATATTATTCTGCTTACTGCGAGTCCACATTGGTGCAAAAAGGCTGGTTAACTACACCCAAAACCGGCACTCCTGTACTTTTCTTATACGCCCCGATTAATACAGAGACGCAACGTAAACCGCTTAAATGCAAGCCAGTCTGCTCGTCCACCATCTCCATTGCGTGTATGTAATCTGCTGTTGAATCTACAAAAGTTCCACAGGAATTGCTCCACAGGCATGCATTATCAAACTACAAAACAAACAGAAGTTCTTACAAAGCGTTGAATCTCAGTTTATAGGCCAATTATGTATTCTTAGTAACAAGAGAGAGAGTCTTAGCTTTACCACAATACTGTCCGATTGTTTTCATTCGCCTTGGATTGACGTAAATTTATTGAATACCAACTTCAAAATAAACATGTGTAATCTGAAATTCATTGTGGATTTTTTATACTTACCGATTGGATCTATCCAAATACCGAGATCATCCACATTGATGTCAAAATCATTAGGAATATCTAACTCAACTGGCACATCCGAGAGCTGAACGTCCTTGTGAACTTCAGCGGCGAGCAATTCCGCCGCTACAGCATCATTGCCCATAACTTTAGTTAACAGCTGTGCCGTGTCCTTGCTGCATGAACAGACATCCACAATAATAGACTCTCCCAAGGTATTACTGAAGACATTAGTTTCCTCGCCTTGCACTAGCTTGGCCAATTCTGGGAACTACAGCAAAATAAACCTTTCACAAATAGTACTATTTTTATTAAAAAAATTTATTACAAAAATTTCATCCTTACCTCAACTTCAATATCGTGTCTTATGGTTTCTTGAATGAGAACGTCGGCTAACGTCTTGAAATCCTGAAAGAAGCGAGGATTCTTTTCTTCCAGGGATTTTTCTTGTACCAGCAACTGGAATAGCGCTTCCTTCTGGCGACAAGTTCTTGCAATGTTTGCCGCCTTCTCTGAGGCTTGCAAAAGGACTTTTAACAATTTGCTACCACTTCCCATATTTTTTTTCTACAATATGTATATCTACAACAAAAATAAATACATTAAAAAACTGTAAAAAATTTTTATTGATTATCAGTACAGCTGATACTATTGTCATGTATTTGTTAGAAAAAGATTTGAAGAAGACTTGTGTGTGCACACACACTTAAACAAGAAATCTTACAAGCTCTATTGGATAAAAATTAAATTAATTATTGATTTTCTCTATAAATATACATATATATAAAACATCCTTCTGTATTAAACAATATCTTTAGAAAATTTATTAAGAATTATAAATTTCTCTTAAATAAAACGCGCGCGCAATAAGCGGATGAATCAAAGACTGTAGAAACAAATGTAAAAACCGAAGCAAAATTGGAATATACAAGTATATTTTATAAGGCACAATTCAAAAAATCTCTAATTTTAAGCGGAAGAACTGCATCAAGATCTTTCTCCCCGGTAGTGCAAGTATTTGTAAGTTCAAAAGTTTGCAAGTGCGTGATCGTAAAATATTATTTACACACGCCGCCACAAATAAGCTGTCGCTAAGAATCAAGAGAGAGTCATTTCACACTTGAACACACACGAATTCTTACCTAATTTAATAAATAAAATTCACACAACAAGGTTGCGCGCGAAAGAGCTAGCCCGTACGATTATTTTCTCTCCATTTCTCTCTCCTATGCAAGTGACACACGCATGCGTACGGCAACCTGTGTCTCATCACATCTGTGCCGCGATGCGCACTTTTTGCGCGGACTTTTTGAACTACGCAGCCGTGTTTGCGAACCGATCTAGCTGATAAAAAAAGCTGCGTTTATCTATTCTCAAAACTACAAATATATATCTTGTTACATTTATGATCAAGTTTATCTTCAGAGATTCGCATCTCACGATAAGCTTGAGACGACTTTAAATATATAATCAAACTATAATAACAATAATATATAGCCCGGAACTAAACCATAAACAATAGTCTTTTATCGACCGGAATTGGTTTGAAGTTCGGCCACGCAATCAACAGCGCTCGAGAAAACGGAAACTCACCTCTCTCCTTCATCGTTGCGGACATTGCAGTTGTATTTCCTCTTTTCCATCTTGTTCGTCGCGAGCGACGGTAAGTATCTTGACGTAGTTTCATGTAAAATTTATAGCGATAAAGATCAGGCCCGATGTTGTTGCGTTTATTCTCGCATTCTGTCCCGTTGAATATTTTCGTTTCGTTTCGCATAAAAGGTTTTGATTGCAACACACGGAGTATCAGCGATTCTGACGCGGTCTGACACGTGTTTTTCCGCGATAACGCGCTTACGGTAACGCAACGCGATATTAGCACAGCGTACCGCAGTGATTTAGTTGCACTTTGTTGCATTTGACGAAGACAACGTTTGGTCGAATAATATCTGCCGGGATAAATTTATCTTTCTTTTTATTGATAGACACACCGTGTGTCGCGTGAGTGGTTTCCATTTTCTATTTTAACCTCCAATTTGTCGCGAGACTTGACTGCGTTCACCAAAAAGTCTTAGTTCCCGTTGGAAAAACAAGGTAGGTGTATACCTCTAATACCTTCAAAATTATTGTACAAGAGAAATCTGAATATATATATAAGTCTATATAATAAATTTATTGAGGTTTATATTCAAGCAATTTCTTTTTCAGAAAGAGAATTCTTTATACGTAGAACAGAGATTCGCACAGAAAAATGCCACAGAACGAATATATCGAGAGGCACCGTAAGCTTCACGGTCGCCGCTTGGATTATGAGGAAAGAAAGAGGAAAAAGGAAGCTCGTGCCCCACACAAACGAGCTGAACAAGCCCGCAAGTTGCGTGGTCTGAAGGCCAAGATATTCAACAAAGAACGGCGGAATGAGAAGATTCAAATGAAGAAGAAGATCAAAGCTCACGAGGAGAAGAAAGTCAAAGAAAAATCCGACAGGCTACCAGAAGGAGCGTTGCCTGTATATCTGCTGGATCGTGATGTCACCAAGCGCTCGAAAGTACTGTCTAATATGATAAAGCAGAAACGCAAAGAAAAAGTCGGAAAATGGGACGTTCCCATTCCCAAAGTTAAGGCGCTTTCGGAATCCGAAGTTTTCAAAGTAGTGAGGAGCGGAAAATCGAGACGAAAGGCTTGGAAGAGAATGCTGACCAAAGTAACGTTTGTTGGAGAGAATTTTACAAGAAAACCACCGAAATTCGAAAGATTCATCAGACCGATGGCGCTGAGATTTAAAAACGCGCATGTTACTCATCCCGAGTTGAAAGCAACGTTCTCTCTGCCAATAATTGGCGTCAAAAGAAATCCGAGCTCGCCTATGTATACGAATTTAGGCGTCATCACGAAGGGAACCATTATCGAAGTAAACATCTCGGAATTGGGTCTCGTGACGCAATCGGGCAAAGTTGTATGGGGAAAATACGCGCAAGTTACGAATCATCCAGAGAATGATGGATGCATTAATGCAGTTTTGCTAGTATAGATTGGCAATTGTTATTTACTTTCTAATATTAAAACTTATGTTCACTCGATTGTACACTGACAAGATTTTGGAAATAAACAGATTCACGTGTACAAGTTGTGTTTAAAGTTACTCTTTATTTTTCCTTTCAAAAACCTTTGTATTCAAATCAATTAGAGAACAAAATTTAAATTTTCCGATATTACAATTTTATTTGTCCGTTTTTAGAATTTTTTAAAATCAAGATTCTCTAATTGTTATGAATAAGTTTTATATGTGGATAAAGAAAACATTTTTAAACAAGTGTTTCTTGAGCAATTTTTAAAAATTTATAGATAAGAATTTACACTTTCAATTTTTTGATTAACTGAAAGAAATATTTAATATGTTACAGAAAACCAGTCATCATGCAGATTTTCGTAAAAACTCTCACGGGGAAGACTATTACCCTTGAAGTTGAAGCATCTGATACAATCGAAAATGTGAAGTCCAAAATTCAGGATAAAGAAGGTGAGAAAAAAATTTTGAAATATTCCAGAGAGTAGTTTTATTTCTTATTCGTTTTAGTTCTTCGAAAATATTTGAAAAAAAAAATGAATAAACAAGGCATCTTGTTGTTTCTTAGGAATTCCACCTGATCAGCAGAGATTGATCTTTGCTGGAAAGCAATTGGAGGACGGCAGGACTCTGTCGGATTACAATATACAGAAGGAGTCTACTTTGCATTTGGTTTTGCGCTTGCGAGGCGGCGCCAAGAAGCGCAAGAAGAAGAATTATTCGACACCCAAGAAGATCAAGCATAAGAAGAAGAAGGTCAAGTTGGCTGTACTCAAATACTACAAGGTAACGATTGTTCTCTTTGTTACTTCTGGCTACTAGCTTTCGGGAATTCTTTTTCTATCGAAATATTCGTGTCTTAACGTCTGAAAAAAATGTCTTGCAGGTGGACGAGAATGGAAAAATCCACCGCTTGAGGAGGGAATGCCCTTCGGAGCAGTGCGGCGCGGGTGTGTTCATGGCCGCGATGGAAGACCGCCATTATTGCGGCAAGTGTGGATTTACACTTGTATTTAACAAACCTGAAGAAAAATAATAAATTTCTGATGTACATGTAAATATGTATAATTTGTTTTTCTTTTATATCGATAACAAAAAGTCTGATATTGCCATTACCGGCAGTGAGTATACAGAAGTGATTCACTGCCTGATCCATTTCCTAACCCTAAAAAGTCGACTGTCTTGTGAGATGTTGGGTAAACAAATCGCTCTTACACGAACAGTGAATAATAAATGTCACACAAGAGTTTATTTCGGTGAGAAATCCTTTCAAAAGTCCTTTTGATTCTGTTCAATTCTTTTGCCAAACTGCTGTTTATCACGACCGGTGCAATTTTGTACATAAACATTCTGCGGGAAGCAGGTATTTTGTGATAAGCGAACAATAATAAATATTTTGTGCTGAATATAAGTAAGATACGATAGTATGGCTGGTCTGCATTTAATAAAAACTTATTCCTCCGATTCGGACGAAGAGGATAATGAAGAGGACAAAACCAACAATGACATAAACAAGTACACATTTTTATTATATATTTTAACTGTTGACATGACACTAAAATGTCATGTCGCTACATTAAGTAAAGAAATGTTTTATATCTCTCATAGTATTATAGTATTTATATATACTTAACAAAATAACCTAACCTAGACTGGCTCTACCTGCAAGTATTTTAACATGGAAAGGAGTTGCACATCACGAGGAAATAATTGACGATCCATTGAATCACGACGGACGAATACGAAGTTTCAAACACGAGCGCGGCAACTGGGCAACTTTGGTTTATATAAATTGTAAATATATATTTATATTTACATATATTTTTATATTTCAATATATATTTTTTGCATTGAACAATTTTCCAAAAAATATTATTGCAGATTCTACAAGATGATGTAATCGCAAAAATTCAAATTTTAATTTTAGATATAGCCAGTGATTCTCTATACACTTGGATGAAGTCTATATTGAATGATCTGCCAGTTCAGGGCGACATTATTCCAAGTCTTCACATTAGTCTTAGTCGTACTTTGATATTAAAGTATCATTGGATTGAATCGTTTGTAGATGGCCTCAAGCTGTTATGTCGTGGATTTAATCCATTCGTTACACAACTTACAGACGTGAAAGTATATTGCAACGAAGAAAAGACTCGCACGTTTCTTGGTATTTATTGTCACAGCGAGGATGGAGTGTTGAAGTGTCTGACAGAAGCTGTTGACAGTTTGTTAGCTGAATATCAATTGCCACCGTTTTACGAGGTACAAAATAGATTGTCTTTATTGTAAACCTTAAATCACATATTGTTTTATATATAGTAACAAAATTGTTTTATACAGGATAGTTCATATCATATTAGCTTCTTCTGGTGTCTTGGAGATGAGCGAGCGTGTCTAAAAAAAGTTCTACCATCTGTAACTACCAGTTTAAATACATTTTTGGCAGAGAATGTGGAAGATAGTTATGTACAGATCGATGAGATACAATGCAAGATTGGAAACAAATATTATACTTTCCAGTTAAGATAATAAATAACATTATCTGTAAGTTAAACTATTAATTAAAGTATTAATTTATTCGAGGAAAACTAAAACTAAATTATTGTTTCAGTTTTTCCTTAAAATCTAATTATTATCGTATAAAAACATGTGTTTTTGTTTGTATTGTTTCTAGAAGAGGTATCGTTTCTAGAAGTTAAATTTAGTGTATCAATATATACATATATACATTTTAAGTTTTATGAATATTGTTATCCGCAGAAAGACATCGGTTTAAAAATCGCTAACTTATGAGGCAGTTTTGTTACAATTCCTGTACCACGCCACAGTTTAATCCACGAATCACACAAACCAGGTTCTATGCTAGCCACTAATGTGCAAACTTCCGGATTCTGTATAACTAATTCCGTTTCTGGATCACTTGCAATACATTTACAACCGCTAACATCGATGTGAGTCAATGTTGGATGACGACTCAGCAACATGTTCACAGACAACACAGATACATTTGTATTTCCACGAAGTATTAATTTCAACAGTCTAGACAGTTGCGTTAAAATAATCTTCACATCGTCGTCCGTTATGTCACAGAATGAAAGGTCTAACAATTCTAAACTCGGTGACAGAGTTATATTCATTGTATTCAAACTAGAAATGAACTGATTGGAAGACAAAGTATTGGATAAATTCAAGTCGAACAGTTGTTTGCTCAAAATAGAACTCGTTGCGTCTCGACTCAGTTTGTTCCACGAAATATCGTAACTCGTTAGATTTGGATTGTCAAGTGGAAGACAAAAATCGTCCAACTGGCAGTAACGTAAATTAAGAGTTTGCAAGAATCTCAAAGGCGTAATTAGCGTTCGAAGAGTGTCGCAACTCTCCGAAGTCAGTGGATTGTAACTCAGATCCAAGACCCGTAACTGAGGTGGCAACGAGTTTATTTTGTGCAAACAAGCTGAGTCAATGTCACAGCCTTTTAGGTGGAGCTCTTGTAGAAACGAGAGGTTCGACAGACATCGATACAAATACGTTCCTGCTGTTAGCAATACAATGCCGGACAATTGCAGCAGCTTAATGTTCTTTTCGTATTCTAAAGTTTTCAACAATAATACCAGTATCTCTTCGCTGATATCGTCGGGTTTCGCGCGAAACATTGACGTGTTTTCGCACGACTTCAAACACTTCAACATACTATCGCAGGGAGTTAAACTACAAGTGCGACAAATAGTTTTGTATCTCTCGACAATAGGCGGTATCTGCAATTCAACTATTTCGCATTCTAATCTGTCATTCATTTCACTCGCAATGTTCAAAATATAGTCTCTTGTCACGATGTTTCCATTTATTGGTCGTAACTGTAATTTAACCGTGCAACCAGTTTCATCAAAGAACACACTTTCGGCGACGGATATGACGCGTGATAAAAATTCCTTTTCGTCTTCGCAAACTGTCACTTTTACATTAAATACCGTTTCTTTAACGAGTATATTTAAATGTACATGTTCTTTGTTGTACTGTTTGGAATTTGCGATATGCAAATCGGACGGAGATGGTGTGCGCGACCTAGTGAATCCACTCGTCAACAAAGATGTTTGTTGTTTTCTTTTAGTTCTTTTAGGTTCTTCAGCGAACGAAGCAATTTCGATGATAGCGTCGTCATCACTATCATCGCTAGTAAAAATATTCTCTGTGCTATTGGAAAAGCTGTTATTTCGTTTCACTTTCTTTGCGGCGTTCTCTGTAGTTCCATCCGCGGATTTTCTTTTCGTTGTAACACCATGAGCGTTCGAAGTGGATTTCTTCTCCATGTTCTCATCAGCGGATCTTCTCTTTGTTGTGATACCATGACTGTTCGAAGCAGATTTTTTCTTCGTTGTAATCCCAATGTCGTCCTCGAGCCAGTCGTCGACTAAAACTTGCTCCTCGCCCACTAAAGGTGCGATTGCATCGTCGCTTTTAAACGCAGAGACCGTCTTAGTCTTATTGAAAGTTCTCAGGTGCGCTATCGTTCTTTTGTAATCTTCACCGGCAGATATTTCTCGAACCTCAGAAGACGTTTCGTCCGGTGTCCAAACACCGTCGTATTTCTTCTTCCTTTTTTTCGTTAAGATAACAGCTGAAAGCTTTTTATGTATTCTATCATATTCCGCCAGTTCTTTGGGATTTAAGTCTTTCACGCGATCTCTCCAGTCTTCAAAATAATCAAGCACCGTGTCGCCGTCGTGAGTTTTAAGCGTCACGTCTGCTCCGTGCTCCATCAGAAGATACATCACTGAAAAATGCCCGCACGACGCTGCGTCGTGAAGAGGCGTCACGCCCTTGCAAGCTACACCGTCGTTTATGTTCGCGCCAGATTTTAGAAGCAACTCAACGATATCCTCGTGGCCGTGATTCGCAGCTTCGTGAAGGGGAGACCAACCGTAATTGTCTCGAACATTTATGGGATGACCGGACGACAAAAGTCTCTGAACCATGTTAATATCGCCGGAAATACACGCTACGTGCAATTGCGTTTCGCCTTTCTCATTCCTCTTAAAACTGGGTGTTCTCTTTGTTCGCCTCCTGATTACACTACTCGGTCCTTTGGTGTTTTCTTCGGTTTCCAGATCGGACAAATCTTCGAGACAAATATCCGCACCGATTGTTTCGCTTTCTTCGAACGACGTCTCGCTTTCCGTATCGCTCAGTGCTTCCAATCCCGCTTCCTGTTTTACATGTTTCGCTTCATCGAACTGGTTTCTACCTTCCAAATAGCTAACGAAATCTTTCGTAACAGATTTTTGCAGCTTAATACTGTTGCTTTCCTTGGCTAAAGCGAGCGCTAAGGTATAATAGTTTCGGATCTCTTCGTCAGGTGCGTTTGACGTTATCAGCAAATCCGCCAAAAATAATGCCGATCTGCATTTCTCTTGAGGATTCGTGCGAAGTTCGAATTCTCTTCGCGCGTAAGGTAACGCTTCTTTGTGCCGTCCCGCATCCTTGAGCGTTTGAGCTAAACTTTCCAAGGAAATACCTATGTGATCACCCGTTTCCTCTGCACAAATCAACATATGACGATAATATTCCACAGCTTTTTCAAAGCATTGCGCGGCAACTGCTGCGTCCCCTAAAGTTTCGTAAAGCTTTTGCTTGGATCGAGTATCAGTTTCTACAAGAAGACTATTTTCAGCTCGGCACAGAGTCACGATAATTCTTAAATACTTTTCTACCTGATTATTAATATCTTTCGGCAGTCCGCTACTTGTATACAAAGAAACCAATATTTTACGTGTTTCAATCCATTGTCCAGTTCGCATGTAAAATTCAGCTCTGGTCAGTTTCGCCTCAGCTTTCAAATGTATATCGCTAACAGTACCCGCAGTTTCAATATACTTTAACACCAACTCATGATTACCCAGACGTTCGTAAATACCTGCTAAGGATATACATGTTCGATGCAAATCCTCTTGAAAATTGTTTGCTAGGCACAATGCAGCCGCTTGTTCGATCAAGTTAATAGCCTGTTGCGTCTCCTTTTGCGTTTCCAATGTTAATCCCAAGTTAAGAAGTAATCTTGCCCGCATCAGCAGTTTTTCTTCCATCTTGATTCCAGTTCCTTCCAGTTTGTCACACAACTCCATACTCTCCACATAAGCTGTTTTTGCATTTGCTAAAGCCTCATCGCGTTTTTGTAACTGAGTGCTCAAGCTTTCAGCCTGGCAGAAGTAAGTCCTGCCCAAGGTCGCGAATGCGCGTTGTTCTTCCACCAGATCTTTCATGTCTCTGGCACCTTCCAGATGCAGATTTTGATGTATCAGAGCTTGCTCGTAATCTCCCAGACTTGCATAAACCTCACCGATCATTCTGTGTGCTACCGCACAATTTAACTTGTCACCCAGCTTCTCGCAGATGCTCAGCTGCTCCGCATATTCCTGCAGAGCTTTTTTCGGTTGTTCAGTTTCGAAGTATATATCCCCAAGTGCTTTTGTGATTTCTGCCAACTGAGAAAGATTGTCATCACGTTTGGCGTGCTGCTTCCTTTTAATTAATTTGTCGATATTCATCTTGGAAGTTTCTGGTCTGTATATCCAAAACACGGAATAATGTGTTTTCTCTGTTTTTATTTGATTTCTTTAAATATCTATAAATTATAATAGCAATATTAATTTTAAGCTTTACAAAAATATCACACAAGAGTGTGTTTATATAAATACAATATAAATACCATTGTGTTCCATTTTTAACAAAAACATATTTGTTCGATTCTTTTTGGCGCGTATGTCACGACCGGAAACATTAAAGTAATTGCGCAATACAGCAGAAAGTGTAAAAAAACAAATATAATGACATTTCTTCAAAACGTGCTGTTCGAAGTTTGAGGTTAAGATTAACTTTGTTCAGAGAGTCGGGAAAGGTTAAGAAAAGCAGCTAACAAAAAAAAAAAAAACATTATTAGTCACTCTTTTTTTATTGGACAAAACTTATTTGATATTTCAACAAATTTCTTTTCATTAATAAATCAGCACTTTCTAAAATGTTGATTTTATGCTACACGCAAGATCACGCAAAATAGCCAATCAGCTTATCCTGTTTTTCAATTATTAACGCGATTGGTTGTTTGCGTGGCGCAAACGCGGTTTCGAGCATACTGAGATGAGATTCATCTCAAAGACATCTCGAATAACGAAAGAGAGAGAAGGAGAAAAAAGAGAAAGAGAAAGAGAGTAGCGCGTATACTATTCTTATTGGAAAATTTGTCTGCAATCTCATGAAAGATAAACATTTATCGCATTTTTTTATCTCGTGATGACTTGATTAAAAAGAAGAGACTCGATAACACAGCATCATTCGATCAGCTTTAACAGACGACTTAAAAGAAACATACGTTAATATATATTTGCATCTATTCTCAAAATGTCAAAACCGGTCTATATTCTACAAGGAAGAGGAAAAGTGATGAAAGTTGACCTATCTATCGGACAACTTTTACTAAATCAATTGGATATGCACGGAGATCGGGTGGCCCAAGTAAGTTTGTAATTTTTTATTATCTTTTTTATATATATAAAACTTTGTAACTTTCTTATATCAAGAGTAACATTTTTGGAAATAAAACTGTGTTTTACTTTTACTACAGAGAATTAATAGGTATTTTTTTGTAATATAGGTGAATGCTCACACAAAAAAGGCACGAACATTTAAATATATTTCAAATGTTAGTCGAAAATTGGCAATCTATCTGCAGAAACAAGGATTACAGCTGGGTGACAAGGTAGCAATATGTAGCGAAAATAGTCTGGAATTTTGTATTCCAGTATGTGCTGCGTTTTATTTGGGTGCTACTGTTTGCCCACTGAGCCCGTTTTACACCAGAGAAGAATTAAAACATACACTTCACATTTCTAAACCAAAGTATATCTTTATCTCTAACATGGTGGTTCAAACTATGAAGAATATATTCAAGGAATTGCACTGGTCACCTACAGTGATAATACTAGCTGAATACAGCATTGTTAAATCATGGACAAACGTGCATAAAGCAATATCAAAGATTCCTGATAATGAAGTAAGCCTGTTCCAAGCTGCACCTATTGATATAGATAATCATATAACAGCAATTTTTTGCTCAAGTGGAACTACAGGTTTACCTAAGGGTGTTACACTGACAAACAAAAATATCTCTACAGTACTGTTTACTACTGCGGCAAATATTCCTCAAGATATAGAAAATAACACATCTCTGGCTGTACTTCCATTTTTTCATATATATTCTTTTATAGTGATGTTGATGCAATTGATAGCTGGAAACACGAATGTGGTGTTTTCCCGCTTTGATGAGAAACTGTTTTTAGAGAGTATAGAAAAATATAAAATTGAACAATTGCAACTGGTGCCATCGCTTGTAGTATTTTTAGCTAAACATCCACTTGTCGACAAATATAACTTGTCTAGTGTCAAGAGAATATGGTAAATATATTGTGCCCGGCAAAGAATTAGAAAAATTAAGATTAAAAAAATTGCAAAAAAAAATCCAATAATAAAGAAAATAATTTTTTATATACAATATAATCTTTGTTGAAATAGGTGTGGGGCAGCTTCATTGTCAAAAGAAACTCAAGAGGCTGTAGGAAAGCGATTACATATTTTCGATATAAGACAAGCATATGGATTAACAGAAACCACTTTAGGTGTGATAAAATCAACAAAAAAAATAAAACCTGGTAGTGTTGGTGTGCTAGTTCCGGGTATATCAGGTATAACTTATTTTTGTTATTTATAAAGTAGAATATATATTGCTTATTACTCTGTTATACACTGACAAAGTTCTCTAGTAATATGTGTATCTGCAATTGTTACAGCAAAAGTAATACCGCTTGGAGAATACGAGACCGATGAAACTTTAGGGCCGTATCGTGAGGGAGAGTTGTGTTTCAAAGGCGATCTAATAATGAAGGGCTATTATAACAATGAAAAATCCACTAAAGCTACAATTGATAAGGATGGATGGCTACACACAGGTGACGTGGGATATTACGACGATGAAGGATATTTTTATATCGTTGATCGGATAAAGGAACTTATTAAGTACAAAGGCTATCAGGTTCCGCCAGCTGAACTCGAAGGGATCTTATTGACTTGTCCTAATATAGAAGATGCGGCCGTAATTGGCGTGCCAAATGAAGAAGCTGGAGAATTACCGATGGCCTTCGTTGTCAAGCAAGAGAATTCCGCAATATGCGAGAAAGATGTAATAGATTTCGTCAACGGTAAGAAGTATTCTCATACTTGTATGTACGTATTTATATACATATTTTATGTACGATTGATTATTACATGTAAGTATTGTTTTATTTTGCTTCAGAGCGGGTATCAAATCCAAAACGACTTAGAGGCGGTGTAAAATTTGTAGATAGCATTCCAAGGTTACCAAGCGGCAAGATATTACGTCGAAAGTTGCGTGATTCATTATTATCAAAATTATAAATTACCACTATACTTGATTTTGTATAATAGTACACAAAAGTAGTTTTATTATAAATATATGTATGTATATTCTAATACATAGGGTACAAAATATGATAAATAGATAGTAATGTCTTGACAGTTGAATTAGAAATTCCCACTTTTCATGTAAAAAAATAGGAGTTTCAAGTTCGACTTTTGGCCGAGATGTTACATTTTTCACAATGTACTTTAAAAGTGTAAGATTTTTCAGGATTTTACAATAACAATTTACATATGCCGCTGTATTTTGAACAATCTTACTTGAGGCACTGCATTACTAGAAAGATACTACAATTACATATAAATATAAAATTACGTGCAGTTTTAAATGCATTATTATTATCATCATTATCTATAACGAAGACAAAAAAAAGAAATTATCAAAGTTAAATCTGATGTTTTAAAAGATTTGTGTTTCTCTCTCTCTCTTTTCAATATCTAAGTTACATGACTTTCAAATTTATTATTAGATACAATATGATCAATAGAGAAATGTACAAAGTTTGACATAGGAAATTTGAACACAAAGTTATTACTGCAACGTAACTTAAGATGTTTCTTTACATATTTCATGTAAACTTTACAGTAAAAGTACAGTTTCTAAAAAAAATAATTAGTAGTTTATAATTTTGGTCTTTTAACATAATACATTTATATAGTGTATATAGTATATATACAAGGTATGTTCTAAGATAAGTAAATTATCTTTTGCCTGCAGTCTCTTTTTAGTCGATCTGAAGGTAATTTTTTTTGTTAGAGAGAATAGTAAATATAATTTATATAAGAAAAGAAATTTATTATTTTATTTTGTAGATATTTTTAATGGAAAATCAATTTCAGATCGATGCACACAAAGTTGTGCAATGCAATAATAGTATTAAACAAACTAACACATACGCTCATACACATTTCTTTTTCTCTTTCAGCAATTCTATCACTAATAAGGACACTGCAATGTCTAAAAAAAAGAAGTCCGGCATAGTAACAAATCTACATCACTGTTTCTTAAAGCTTTTGAGAATTGGATAGATGTTATCGAAGGCTTCATAAATTTCCTTGCGAACTTTTGCTCCTGTATAAGTATAATGAGTATTTAGAAGAAAAAGAATATTTTCAGTCAAAATCATGCTTTTTCTGCAAAAGATTAGTGCAAAATAAAATCACATAAATAAATTCACATAAAATTTACCTGTTAACACCACTTTTCCTGAGACGAATATGAGTAAAACAATTCGAGGTTTAACCATTCTATATATCAGACCTGGAAATAGCTCAGGTTCGTATGATGAAAACTGTCCGTGAGAGAGCACTAATCCTTCTAATCTAATTGGGAACTTAACATCACAGCTGCCAACCATGTTCTGGATTTTAAAATCTAGGAACTTTGCCTATAAATTAATATTAAAAATTATTTTAACAAGATCTAGATAATGATGTCAAATGTCATTTTATTTTATTAATAGATTTATGCTATATTAGGAAAAACTGCTGTGACAAAAATGATTTATTATGTGTCCTAATGTGATCAAAACAATACTTACAGGAAAGCCTAATTTTTGAATAATTCTAGCATATTTTCGAGCAGCAAGCCGGGAGTCCCCTTCACTCTTGGCACCAGTGCAGACCATTTTGCCACTGCTAAATATCAGCGCAGTAGTCCTTGGCTCTCTAATTCGCATTATCACAGCGGCAAATCTTTTTGGATTATATTCTGCATTTCTAGCGTGAAGTGCTATTCTTTTCAAATCTAATTTGCAATTTAAGTTCACAGTGGATACAATATTTCTGTGGGAAAACAAAGATGAGCATGTGAAAAAAACTTTTTGCAAAACCTATATCAAACAAATTTCTTCATTGTCAAACTTACTGTAACTGTGGCAATATTCCAGGATCAGCTGAAGCTGGTGTCATTGGTGTCATTGGACCTGGAGTAGCAGGTCCTATTGATGGTGGTGCTATCTGATTATTTTGTGGTATTATAGGAGACATCATATTTTGCTAGAGATAAGACAATTATAGAAAAATGCATAGTATGTTAGAAAAAATTACATATGTATATAATTATATAAAGTCTAATTAACAGAATATACAACAATTACATGAGCAATAACAGTTCTGTAATAGTCAGTGTAAAAATTAATTCAAATTACCGGTGTTTGCGGCTGCATAAGACTTTGGGGTGTAGCAAATTGTGTTGGCGTTGGAGCATATGTATGCATTGTTTTTTGCGGTGTCGTTATCATAAGCATGCCACTCTGCATGTTGGGACTCATTGAATGCAATTGTTGCAGCTGATATTGCTGCGGCTGTTGCTGTTGTTGTTGTAAAGCATTTGGCAAAATTTGTTGATCTTCTTCTGGTTGATGCAAAGGCGTACCAATGCTTGGTATACTAAAGCCACCAGGACTGGGAAGCATCTGATCCATTTTGGATGTTTAGTAAAAATTTAGATATAACTGAAAAAGTTGATATTTAACTGTTATTATAACCTAAATGTATCGCAACCTAAAACATATTAACACTTTTTATTTCAATGTTATTAATTTAATGTTACTTGTATATTTGTTTAAACAACATTATGTTTTTCAAAGTTTATTTACTTACTGTGTCTAATTTCTTGGATGTTACTATCTACTTTTGTTTTAAGTAAATGGTTTAACAGGTATTTTTTTCAACATATCTTACAAATGTTACATTCATTATCACACTTTACTTGAAAAAACTATTTCACAAATTATTTAACTAGGTAGGTTTATATTCAAATGTGTAATTTAACTTTTTCTTTATAGCTTGTATCATTCGGCCAATTCAAGCATGTATGAAATTCACACGAGGTTTGTTCTCTTTTTACACTTTAGGACTGAAAAGTGTACTCATACGACGCTATTTTGGTGCTACGTTTACAACGTATAGATGCTCTTTAATGTTACTTATTATATATTTACTACACTATTATTTATATTATATTGTTTAAATAAACTACGTGCTGATAAACGCGTTTTATTCATCACCATGTGTATGCGCACTACAGTTTGCGCAAATTATTCTTGCCAAAGAGTGGGGGAATGCAGAGGAAATGTGAGAAGTGAGAATTCCCGCCATGAGAATTATGGAACTTGTTGCAAATCGCGGGAAACTTTGTTGTTTTGTGGCATGTAACGTTTAATTCTAACAAAGTGTAAACGTGCGAAAGATGAATCCTAATGAAGTAGAGTTCCTCGGTGAAAAGCAGCTAGTTAGCATAGTGCCGAATTTTACGTCGGACGTGATTTACTTGATTTCCGGCTCAGTAGGACCGTTTCGCGCAGGTTTGCCCGTCAAGGTGCCGATCTGGCTCGCTGTGTATCTCAAACAGAAACAGAAGTGTCGTATTGTCAGTCAAGAATGGATGGACATCGAAAGCCTAACCGAGAGGAAAGAGATGGAGAAGATGTCCAAGTAAGTGAAAAACTTCACTGAAACTTGTGTTATCTGTGTGTGGTTTAGTTTGAATTTATAGCCACTACATGCGTGACTACATCAAGCAATCATTTATCCTTTAACTTATAAATATTTACACAGCAAAATATATGCAGAATATTAATAAATATTATTACTCTGTGTTGATAAACTTAGAGCAAGCACATTTAATTGATTGAATATTTGTGTACAACATGATATAGTTTTACAAGTTTTTGAATTTTTTCTATCAACACGATGATGACGGTTTTATTCACAAAATAATTGACAACTAGATTGTTCACGGAGATGCCCAGTTATCATTATATAGATGAAAGCCAAATCTTGCTGAGTATAGCAAATGACGACATATCCAATGCAGATGGAATAAGGATTGCTGTGAAGGTAGATAGATCGGATTGAGTTTGATAAAGTCTACTTTTGAATAAAATTTGTAATAGAGTTTGTTTGGAAGGACATATGGGATATAAGAATGTCTAAGCTGCGCACATCTGTGGATGCTTTTGTGAAGAGCGAAGGTGTTCATGCAAGACTAGATCATCTTACTGCAATGGAGATTAATAGTATACGTCCATTACTGCCACATGCATTAGATCAAATGTTACGGATACAGTCTGTAAGCAATACACATACAACAACACATAGATTTAGAGAAAATGATTGTTTTTCTTGTATACAAGATAAATTTTTCTTTTGATTTTTTCTTGGTGTTACAAACACATATAATATCTTTACAAAATCATAATTAACACGTATTCTTTTTAGAATGAATATTCTGTATGATATAATGTGTTTCTCTTAATATTTTTTACAGGCAAATTCAGGAGAATCAGATTCTCAGAGTAGTAGTGCGTGAAGAATTTGAAATATCAGATTATTTACATCATATTGTTTACAAATTTATGGGGGAAATAAAACACTAGGTATTTATAAGTACTGTGTAATAGTTTATTAATCAGCTCATTGTTCATACATACATCCATCACTAGCATATCTTGATCACATTTTCTCATTGTCACTATACATATTTAAGTGAATATTTACATTAGTGAATATGTTTTATGCCCTTATTCGTTGTCCATTATTATATGGCATTTTCTTTGCGTTTATATTTACAATTTCTAAGCTTAAGCATAGTGTAGTACCCTTAACAATCTTTTTGATTGTTCTCTCCTTAAGTAAAACTGTTAAACCGTATAATTTTGTAAGGCTATTTATTAGAAACGAGTGATTTGAAAAAGAACTTGTTCTAATAGATCTTTTTTGAAAATGTATATGTAATTTTACGCAGTGTGATGTGTTATTAGAAAAATTAATTTGCTTTCGATAAAGTAAATTAAATATGACACAAAAGAATATAAGTTCGACTCATTAGATCTCATATATACACGAAAGATATAGAAGATTATCCACGATAATAAATTTTTTTTTAAGTACAAAAATTAAGAAATTTGAGAGAGTAAATGCAATACATTGTTTGGCAAGTTCAATAAATTAGTGGTTCTACAATTGTAGATAAAATATTTTTTATATTAAAAAAGAGCAAAAAAATGAAAAATTTATTTCAACCAGGAAACACTTGCGATAAAATTCACTAGAGTTCACTGGTTTTGATGTAATTGAGCGTCGTAGTTACTCAGCATTTTAGATGACTTATTGGTTTACGTTTTGTTTTATCGCGCATATTATTTAGAATTAATGTTATAAGCAACATATTAAAGAAATCTCGAAAATATCACATAAAAAAGTCCGTTGCTTGAATTGCGACACTTTAAAGCGAGTGATTATTCTTCAAACCGCTACGATTTTACTCGGATCTACTTTAACCCGAATGAACATCGTGTCGTCTTTGACGAAGTGTCGTTTCTTCACCATCTCGTGGGAAACGAATCTCGGAAAGCCGAAGCCGAGGGAATCGGGCTCGCGACTCGGCCGTTGAAAGT
This sequence comes from Pseudomyrmex cubaensis, assembly GCA_014825685.1. Lineage (NCBI taxonomy): Eukaryota > Metazoa > Arthropoda > Insecta > Hymenoptera > Formicidae > Pseudomyrmex > Pseudomyrmex cubaensis. Next base: position 27,821 of record QVOA01007232.1, on the reverse strand, counting down.
TCTTCCAGGTCGGATCCGGTATGAAGCTCTCCACGATGTTACAGGCCTTTTCCGCAACGACCGTCTGATCGAACATCGTGAACGACACGCTGTGCGAGAACGGCCATCGCAGAAGCGCGTCGTACTCGCCGGGTAGGATCTTTATGTATATCGAGATGTGACTGCCTTCTCCGGTTCCGTTTCCGTTCAGAAAAATCGAAGCCTGTGTATGATCAAGAAAACAGTATTATAAAATACTAGGTATTTTTATTTTACTCAAGAAAAATAGTGTAACGATTGTTTATACAACATATGAACGTTTACACACCTGTAACTTGTATCCGTATTGACTAGTATAAAAAGGCGGACTGACGAGCTCCATTCCCTCTTTCGCTTTCGCCTCCGACATCTTGGCCGCGTAGTCCGTGATCTTCCATATAAGGGTGCCTGTGTAATTTAGCGACAGCTTGCTTATCGCCGATTTCAGACTAGTTATTTGATGCTGTTGCTTTGTCACGAGACTACACATAAGACTTAGATGCATCTTCGCCGATTCTTCCAGATGTTTATCTAGCGAAAATCTGTTTCCCTGTTACAAAACAAAGTTGTTCTTTTAGAGAAATACAATTATAAGATTTGAATTTTGTATAATTGACAAATAAGTGAAAGTATTTTTTCTTTTGCAGAGACGTTATAAGATTATAAAAAAAACTTGTTACTTGGCACGATGGTGTCTCGTGCAACCTAGATATCAAATGTTCTACGTACGTGTCGCGTAGGAATAAACCAGTTTTGGTTTTAATTTATTTGTCTTTTATGTGGCAGATTTATAAAAAAAATACCTTGAAGCGGCAACCGGCGTCCTTGAAGGTACAGGAAAGTAAATGCGTGGTGCAATGATCCTTCAGATGAATTTCGAGATCCTCTCGCGGCAGTACCGCGGTTTCGCAACGGTGAGGGCACGCTACCGGAAATCGGCCACACTTGGCGTGATGGGCTCCGAGCGTGTCGAAAACAAACTCCTTGTTACAGTAACGACAGGCGACAAGCCTCTTGGCACACTCTCCCAGCTTGTGCTGACCGAGGTGTCGCCTCTGCACTTTCATTCCGCACTTATTCTCGCAATACAGAGGCTCGTAACCGCACGTTCCCGTGTGTTTCTGCAAAAAATTGAGTGACTTTTCAGAAAGATATTGAAAACTAATCAGTTTCGCAGAAAACGACAAGAATACAATTTAGACAAAAAAACCTGTTGAAAAAAATTAAGTAATAATTGTAGAAAAAAATTCAAGATTAAAAATTATTTTATATTAAGAAAGAATTTTGAACTAAAAATTGTAAAGAACTGGTTCTGTCAAAGACATGTGCGTCCAAGTATCTAAAACAACAGTATTCTCAGTAGATTCACGAGTCATCGATTGTTATTACCTCTAAGGTATGTCCGGTAAATTCTTTGGCACAGAAGTCGCAACGAGCTCTGCGCTGAGCACAGGTGTACTTCAGATGGTCTTCCATCAGTACTCGTGGAATCATTGCACCGCATTTATTGCCGCAAGGAACCGCATCGTGTTTGCACGTGTTCAAATGCGCCTAACGAGAACAAAAATAAAATAAATATTAAAGTAAAAAAAAAAAAAAAATATTAAGATTAATTTAGTCTTTTTAAAATTTATTCTTGCTCTCTAATGAAACCTGAAATTCTACCTGAAATTCTACCTAAAATTCTACCTGAAATTCTACCTGAAATTCTACCTGAATTTCTTTTAAAGTCATTGTACCTTCAATTTTCTCAGTTCATCCGACCACTTGCAGCCGTCCTTGTGATGAATACAGTACACGATGGAGCTCATTATTGCCTTTTCTGCTTCCGTGTCTTGGAAGTTCTGCAAAAGAAATCCATACTGCGGGAAACGTTATCACAGAGATCCGAGGTGGTAATGCTTAAAAAATTCGAATATATTTCTATGCTTTGAGTGACTGACAGCAGAGAGCCTTTGCGAATCCGCATTTAAATCCTATTACGTATTTTTGGGATTGTCAGTGACTTTATTTACTTTAAGAAAAAGAACACAATATGAAAGCTTTGGGGGGGATGCTACGCTGTGGGAGACATTGCCGCGTGCTGAGAGCCACGTGGGTGGTTGCAAGCCAAGAATACTTTTTAAATATTCTATTGTCGCGCGCAGATGTGCTTGTTTATTTGTATAACTCTTTTAAACGTATGTTTACTGTCTATATTTTCTTTTATTTTGACAACTGGCACAAACATAACTGTCAGTCGTTTTATTTTTATTTTCAGCACCAATGTTTATCAATAAAGATAGAAATTAAAGCCAGAGCATTTATTTGCATTTTAATGAAGTTTAAATGCTTTTAAATGTTCAAGACATGCATAAAGAATTGTTAAATATTGCAATAATAAAAAACTGTGTAAAGAACAAATTAAAAAAAAAAAAAAAAGAACAAATTTGTACAACTTACGTTTTTCTTTCTATATGTAGGACTCATTACTCAGTAAAAAATCATATTTTTCTTTGAAAAACACGTTGGTTCGGGAAAAAGACGACGAGATGAGGAGCAATCTTTATACCATCATACACAGAGATGCATCCGACGTGTAAATATATGTGTAGGAAGACGTTCGAAGGTGCTCGCGCAAGTTGAAACCTGCACGACCGGCAAGGTCGAGGAACCTAACGCAACCAGTCAGCCGTTAGCGGCGAGATATAAACAACAGAAAAGGAATGAAAGAGACGAATCTGTCTTCTCGCTCTCGAGATCGCCCTGGAGGGGAGTTTAAATCGTATGCTTTGAAAAAGGGGAAGCAAAAAAATCGCGCGACGTGATCGTCTCGTTTTTTCTACTTTTTACTTTATTCAATTTTTTTTTTTTTATTTTCAAACTTAGCGTAGTGCGAATCGTCGAAATAAATCTCGAACGTTTTAGATGTTTATTAACAACTTGGAATAAAACAAAAAAAAAGTAGATATATCTGTGCGGAGCAAGATATACTCACACGATACGAAGTTTTCAGCAGAAGAGATCGGACTCGAATACCGAAAGATTGCTCGGCTCGAGGACTAAGACGATAGGAAAACAAAGAAGAAGAAATGATTAATCATTGTACCGGAGAACATCTGCAGGAAATAAAAATTTACACCCACTGGAATTTGAACCTTGTGTTCTTTTGCAGTCCTTCGACCATAGGAGGTCGAACGTGATGCGACAATTAGACAAGGGGAAAGGAAAGAAGAGAAGTACTAGGCTCTTAGAGAAAAATTGTATACATGTGTATAAAGATAATAAAAAACTGAGAATAAAAATGCAAGGATAGAAGCGTGATTATATTAAATTTGATTATATTAAAAACAAAGGTGATGGAGAGAGCAAAAGCATATCGCAAATATGAAGAAATCAAATTTCATTAATTTCGTGCTAAAATTATTTCAATTAACAGCGCAACTGTCTAAAAATAAAGTCTTCGATGTATCAACGATAATTCTTAACGAATTCGACTGTTACAAACCTTCGAACCGAATGGCCGTCTCTTTTGAATTCGAACGACTATACGAATTTGGTGAATGGTCGATAATTAACATACGACGTGATGTGCATTAATGTCTGCGTCTATCTACTACTCTAGAATACAGGTATGAATATTTTATTGAGGCAATAAAAGATCGCTTTAACAATTTTTTAAGAAACATTCTTGACATTTGTGTCGTACGCAATTCTTTCTAGTGCGTTATATAATCAAGGATTAATAATTGCATTTTTTAATTATTATTTCAATAATATTTTTCTTATAAACAAAAGTTCATATGTGAAATATGTTTTTTATTTTAATATTTTTTTGAAGAAGTTCCAGCAATTAGATATAAACCAGAGAGTCAAGAAAACTACAATTATTGTGTTAAGCACATTCAAACGGTAGGATATTTTACATCACGAAAGGTATAGCGATTGTGTTTACGCTGCACAGCAGCCCCTGTATGGGAGACGCGAAACACGAGCACACCCAGGTTTCCCCGCGACCACGCCGCGGAACGTAACATCCTCTTTCACGAACGACATAGAAAAGTTCATCGCGGTGGAATGCGCTACGAGGAACAATGCGCGAAGAAAGAACATGGTCCCGTGGTTTCCGGCCTTTGGGGAATGTCGTCGTCGTGGGAAGAATAACGAGGGTTTTTAATATAACACTATAATTGCCGCGTGTACACACTTGCAACAGCCCGCGTGTGTAAATTTAGCACCCCGACATTAAAATTCCATAGTTCTAATCAGAGTCCCCCTCGCTTTGTTTTGAAGAAAAGACTAAGAGAGCTGCCTGTAGTTCATATAAAAGAAGTGCATGACATTTGAAGATGTTACCAGCAATTTTCTATTTCAAAAGTGACAATTTTTTGAGTTCCAATTGCGAGAAATTAAAAGTTCTCTAATAATTTATTTATTAGTTTTCTATATTTTATTAGTTAAAAAAACTATTTATGGCTATTTGAAGATGTTACGAACAATTTTCAGAGTTTCGAGGAAGACAAATTTGTTTCGGCGAGTTTTGATTGGAGTTTTCGCTTCATTTTGAGGAGAGACCAAGTTCACTCTGTAGTTTGTAAAAGATTTACATCAGCAAAATCGCATGAACACCACATCGGTCAGACAAGAAAGAACCTCCGCAACGAGAGGGGAGGTCGAACAACTTCGGAAGCGGTCGAGGCCATCTGTTACGCTCGGTTCCCACGCTTCCGCCGCCGCTGCCGCCGCCGCTGTCCTCGCGCCTTACAGCCGGCATTTTATTCCGGTGAGACGGCACGACCGTTCACGCACAAAATTCCTCGAATCATACGGGCACGGGAGGAAACATCGAGTCTCGTGTCGCGCAACATCTGCCGACGCAATATCGAGAACAAGATTGTCTCGGGGAAAAAAAACGCGTGATATTCTCGCGCACGTCACGCATCTCCGCGCAAATGGTTTCTGATTGCGAGATCACTCACTTCTCGCGACATTATTCCCGTCAAAAATAATGCACGTACCATACGGTGCATCGCAAAATAATCGCGAGAAAGGAAGCGCATCACACGAAATCAGGACACTGGCATGTAAGTAAACAGTTACGTGAGATTATTGATACATCCTGAGCCATATGCAATGTGCACATAGATAAGTTAGCTGTCAGCTCGAATAAATAAAAAAAAAAAAAAAGTTTAAACAGCGCGCTTAGAAAGAAAAACAAATTAACAAAGTTGCGCAAAAATACGAGATTACAGAGAGAAATGTGTCTAACCTCGTCGGTAATTATAGGCATTTTGTCCATGGTGTCATTGATTGGGCTGGGCGGTGACGTGGGACTAGCACTGGGGCTTACGTGAAAGCTCTTGGACTCCTTGCTCGGTCTCTGAGGTGACACCCTCGCCGGAAAGCTCAGGGTCTTGGTCCACTGCGACAAACCGCGCACCATCTTCGTAGTCGCAGGCACTAAATGTCACTCGCGCAATACCAGAGATAATCTGGTATCATTCACACGCAAGTACCGAAGGTTGTAAGAAGAACTCGTCGTGTTTTTACATTCAAGATATTTCGCTTCAACGACATTAGAAGTAAAAACAAATAAATAAAAAAAATAAATATACAAATAGAACACCGGAATTCGCAAGAAGCACGTGCACCTCACAAAAATGCGGATTATCTCTCTGGCAATTTGATATCCAAAATATATAGAGGCGCTCTCGGTATAACGCGTGCAAGACGGAGCTCACTGATGAACTGACATGCAAGCTGCGACTAGTTCTGCAGCTCTCCTCTGGACCGGAGCGTCACGGTGTCGATGGGGACGAGAACGTGGTAGTGGTGGCCAAACCGACGTTGGAGGAGAAAGAGGAAGAGGCAACGAAGCAGGAGAAAGGGGGACGCGCAGCAGGTCGAAGGAGCCGTTTGCGAGCGATCGGGAGAGATTGGTGGCGATGAAGGATGGTGCGCGCACACGACGGTAATTTTCAGTTTTACTCAGTCGTTCGTAATTCCTTAAATGTTTCGCGAACAAAATATATTGACGTCGTGTCAAATTTAATTACGTACCAATTTTGATTCGGATAATTAATAAGAATAAAATAGATTTATATTTGAGATTTATGAACTGAGACTCAAACAAAAAATATCACTCTTTGAAAAATTGTAGTAACTATGATAAAATCTAAAAGAAAGTTGTAAAGGTTTACAAGTTAGTAAGCCAATTTTTTAAACACTCTTGCAGCGTCAGTTTCGGAAGTAGATAATTGAAAAGAGATAGCCGAGAAAAGGAGTGTTATCGTCGAACAAACAGAAAAGGGGAGATGGTGAATGAACACATGCGTGTGTGAGAACAGAATTCCTTTTCTAAACGACGAGCAAGTTAACATGGAATTTTGCAGAGTACACGTTAATACACGTTAATTTTAATTTGCTTCACGACTATCGCAATAGCATTTTTAGCAACTATCTGTACTTAATTTTTTTTTCGAAGACGAAGATCGAAGGCGATAACGGGCGGAGAGGGGAAATACGGGCACGTGTTGCCAACTGCAAATTTGTGGAGTAGGCGAGAGAGGAAGAGAAAGGGGGAATAACGATATCGGGACGGACCTATATGCCGCGCGGCGTGTATCGTGCATTCAACTGCGCGGACCGGATCTCTAGCCGCAGCTGCGGCCTTCTCCGACCTTCTCCCCACCGATTATCGATATGATGTAGCAGCTTGTGGACTCTTTTGGCCCGCAAGAGTTGGATTTCACGTCGATTCTAAATCCCGAGAAACTCGCGAGTTGCCATCGTGTTTAATTTAAATACGCGAGGTGAGAGATAAAAGTCGAGTTACACAACGGCGGAGAATGTTACTTAATCGATCGCACGTCGAATGCTTGTCCGTATATTTACGTGCGAGCGCCACGTGCATCTGCTTGCAATTGCGCAAAGCTACAGGTGGGACTGTACGCGCCAAGAGAGAGAGCTCAATCCTCACGACCGAATGATTTTTCTCCTCGGAAGATTCGCGTTTTCGACAAATCGTACGCGCCCAGATGGTGACGTTCCCCGATGAGGGGCGGGAAGGACAAAGGAGGAACTCTTTTCGAGGCACTCCGATACGATACGAAAAGCACCTGGCCCCCAAGACGATGAAGGAGGGTTCGAGAGCCGCATGCCCGAGGAACAAAATGTGTACGGGGAAGTGTGCAGCTGTCACAGCAGCTGCAAACCTCCTCTTTCGGCCCGCTGGCTGGCCGATAGACCTTTTTCCTTAGGTTCCTCTGCGCCTTCTGCCTTCTCGAACTCGTCGGGCTTGCGCGCTCTGTCTAATTTGTACCTCGGCATACTGTGATTTCTTCACAGATTGTTACCGCGTGTCATTAGCACGCGGTAAATTCCTCTCTTTCAACGTAGAAAGAAGAGACGTATTTTGACGTGAGATATCAAAAAATCTGACATTACAACGACAGATTAAAAACAATTTTGTCTCCTTTTTTGGAGAGCAAAAACTTCCCTACAACAATTAACAGACCAGAGCTGTATTCCTATATTGGTATGCAGATCTGTACGGTTATTTGCGATTATTTACGCTCGTGGCGTAGAAAACTCGTGCAATGGAAGACTCGTGTCGCAAAACAGCCAGGTGAAAGGAGCTTCGCGGCGCTTCGCATAATAGATAAGTCGGTTGATTTTTCAGAGCGTCGGAGATCCGATGTTATATCCTCTTATCCGTCTTTGAATTGTTTTTGGAATCGTGATATCATTTGAGAAAAATGTGTTAACGCGGACTTTGTCATTCCGCGCGCATTACAAGAAAAACACATCGAGTCTAAAACTAAATTCTATATCTAAGTGATTTTCTTCTATCAGTAATTTTGAGATAAAAATTTTCTCTTATCAATAATTTCGAGTTTTCCATTGTCTTGTCTTTCAATAGGTAATTCTTTCTTTCTTCCTGTTTTTCTTTTATGTTAACATTCTTTTCTAATCTTCAATTCTCAAGTGCAGGCAATTGTTAAACTAGGAAATTGGAGCGTTATAGAAATAATCCGAAAGATGCTGCAGCTGTCAGCCAGCTTGCAGAACACGCGCAGACAGCGGCAGCTGTTCGCATTGCTACCCAATTCGATCGGTAGGATGTTCTCTCCTTCCGTTCCTACACGTAGCGCACGTGTGTGTGCTTCGAAATCAAGATATTTTAAAATACAATGTATTCCTTAAAGTTCGTTCTTTAAAGCGCGCAAAGCGGTGAGCCTTACAACGATTATGCAAACGAAAAATATTTTTTTAAATGTTATCTGTTTCAATTACTAAATACAAAGTCACAATAATTACGTATCCTGTCTCAAAAAGTCGGAGTTTGCATGCTGATATCTTTTATCAAACCACTCCATGACGATATTATCTTCGTATTTTCTCTGTGAGCGTTTATTTGAAGATAGATATATGGAAAAAAATGTTCTCTCTGTGTAGGTACATACAGCGGAACATCATTTCCATCTAAGCGCGATACGAATGCCCCAGCCGACACGTAGATAAGGGAAAGTTAAGACCTCACACTAAATCGACGAAATGCTTGTGAAAACTGCCGACATGCTTATACTCTCTTTCTAGGCGTCACATTCGTGGATTCACGCGTGCAATCTTAGTAAATGTCAACTTTAGCAAGTAAACTAAAATAAACATTTATATAAACAAATATATAAGTAATTTGTTACATACACACAAATCGATATAGAATAACGCTCTGGGGAAAAAAGTTCTTCTTATATAGACGAAATTTTATATCATATACATGAGATGATATGTGATTATAAATAATTGAAACTAGTTATAAAATTTGTCTACGTATGGAGATAAGGATTTTTTTCCCGAGACTGAATTTCTAATTGTATAATATATTCACACGTACAAATGCAAAACTTTTGAATAAGCGCAAACTTACCGTTTTAGATATTCCGTTGACATTATGAGACGCTGTGTGTTTGACTCACTTGGCTTTCTGCGTTGAAAACCAAATGCAAGAAACGATCGGTAAGGATTTATCGCACTCCTCGATAATGCTACGTGTCAACACGAGATATTTACAAATTGTCGACAATTATCGGGAGTCCACCCGGTTCGCCAATTCAATATCTCGAGCTCGATTCAAAATCCTTCCCCGATCGCGTTTCACTTCACGCGTTCTTCGCGTTTACTTTCATTCCGGTTGGTACGTCTCAAATTCGCTTCTACTCCGAATCCATTTCGTTTGTCAACTTCTACTCACATTAACAAACGACACTTGCGCCGAACATTCTCTTGGAACTTGACGCGTATCGGGGAAAGAGCATTTGAAACCGTAACGCAATATACCTCCCCTCCAACCCTTGGACGGCGGGAAGTTCAACACACTTCGCGGAGTTGTGATTCGCGGAGACAAATTTTTTTCTCAGCGAAGTGCGCCTCTTCTTACGAAATATTCGCGCGCGTTGCAAATATCTTCGCGAGTATCCAGCAGCGGTGTGAACGGAGAAGCGACATCGTATAAGTAACTTCTCCCGCCACAAGTTCGTCGAACCTCTAGTCTACATGTGTGCTACACATATGTACTACATACGGCATATAGGAGTTGGCATCGCGCGACATCGAGAACGACGATGAGTTTTGCTTATCAAAAGACGAGAGGAAGATTCTACGAGAGAAGTGGCTTCACGACCGTAGTCAACGACAGCGTAACATTGACTGTACAACGCGACGAGCAACAAGTCGTCGCATTTACCGGATGGAACACGTAATATGTATATAGTATACGCGGCGAGATAGAGAGAGAGAGATCACGGTCTCTGTGCGCTATGCACGTGTGACTACGTGCTAGGCGAAACTAAAGCCCTTCGGGATATATTACGCTTTTAACAGCAGCGGGGGCATATATACATATGCAGCCCGCATATACGCCTGGTAGCTGGTTACGAAAGGCAGGTGGTGTGGCGATAGACAGGTGAATGTGTGTTGGCGGAACACAGGAAGTGCCAGAGACAGAGAGGAGATATAAAAGACTCTTGGTGGGGACACGAACGCCACACCGAAGGAAAAGAAGGCGAGAGAGCGAGCGAGAAATTCTCTCGCCCGAGTGCTCAGGAACAAAAATCGCGCGAGGAAGCCGCGCATGGCGCGAAACGCGCGCGTGGTAGTTAAATTCCGAGAGGATATCTGAAAAATGCGCCGCACGTCTTGCGCGTTCGAAAGAGATGGTCTCTTTTGCAAGACTTATTTCTCTCTGCAGGAAATCATCATTCTCTCTCGATTTATAAATAAAATTATAATTTAGCGGAGAAAAGCAACGAAGAAACGTCATGAAATTTGAGAAGAAGTTTGCATTTTCCGGAGCTATGTGTATATAATCATATTCTGATCGTATACACATACATATATATATATGTATATTTCGCCTTGAGTTTTATCCTGTTTGTGAGAGTTCAACACGTTAAGCAACAACATGACGTTGTTATGACGCTCACAATTCGCCACGTATCTATATATGAATGTACAAGAATAGTTCGCGCGTGTCCTTTTTGCTTCTCTCTTTTCTCTCCTTCGTGCTTCTTCCTGCCTTCTATGTAACATCGGATGCGAGAGTGACAAACACGAACAGTCGTCTTTCTCCCGGAGGATCAACGACGGTAGCGCACAATGCGCAACATCCCTCGACAAAGCTTAACTCTTGTCTTTTTCTTTTCTTCCAAGTTTTTTGTTTGTAGGATCAGGTCGCAAGTGACGCGCAGCTGTGTGGTCCATGTGAATTCGATATTCAAACAAGTACTTTTAAATAAACGCGGTTTTTTGAACATATTTTTTAAAAATATTAACTTTTTTACTTTTTTTTTTTTTAACTGCGCGTTCTTTATTATCGTTGAGTGTTATCTATTTTTCGATATTTTTTTGTACAGTAAAATATAAACGAAAATTTACGTGTATATAATCTAAAATCTGAAAAAAAAAAAGAAAAAATAGATCTGCTTTATCAAAACGCGCATTGAGGGAAAATTGAGATTTTAAAAAGACTTAAGAAGGGAGGACTGATATATCAAGAACTGTAAATAAGATTAAGATAATTTTTATTATCTTAAAAAACATTTTTTATTTTACGTGTCATTATAAATAGATAAGATATTATCAAAGCTATATAATTGTAGTTAATATTGTGTATGATATCAAAACTAAGTATAGTAAATATCAAAACTAATTAAAGTAAATACACAACATATAAATAGTATATACACACACACACACGCACACACAAAATATATATACATATATCTTGATATTTTATAAATATACTTACTCAACATCATTTTGTCTGTGCGTATTTTTATAAGGAATGTACATATCCGCGCGTTATTTCAGCAGATATTATCCGGTAAAGGGAAACATGATTGCGCTCGATCATAAAGTGCGTGTGCTGGATGGAAAACAATGTTGCAGACCTGCACGTATAATCACATACATAATCCACACCCAAATTATAAATCCCAGAAACGTAAAAGGACTGTAACTGCAAAAAAAAAAATAATGAGAGCGTATTGATTAATCTATGACTTAAGAGTGATAACGGTTTCACTTCGCAAAATATATTACGGACATTGCAAAATAATTATACGTACTTTATAATCCATGCGATAAACACGCCGAGTGACACGCTCGCAATAAAAGAATAGTTGGCCAAAGGCCGTAAACTCAATCGAGGCGGTACTCGTTCTTCGTAGCCGCTGGTGAATCCAGTTAATGTTCGTTTTGGCAACTTAACAATTGTGGTAGGAGGTGCGACCACTTGGCGACAAATGCTACCGAAAAAGCTTCTTTTGTTGTACAACGAAGTTATTTCATGTTGATACTGCAACAGTAATAAATAAAAATATCTTGAATCAAAGATTAACACAGTTATGTATTTTTACAGTGAATATATGCGTGACTGATAATACCTTGCGATTAATGTAACAGCACAACTTGTAAAAGTTTCGAACTAAAAATGCGCATTCGTTCGTTCGCACCGGTTGCAACTCCGGATCTCCCATGTATTCGATATACCGGCACGTTTGTCTACCCTCTTGCAGTGGTACAAAAGTACCTGGTTTATTCGAATCAAAACTGGATTCCGTCTAAAACAATTAATCAGCTATGCAACAGACAAGACAAAACTTGTCTCGATAAGTTAGCAACAAAAACCGACACATACCAATGATTGATGACAGAAAGAAGTTTTCAAAATGCTATCGTGATACTCTTGATCCGCAACTATAGCAACCTGTGGAATGTCTTCAAGTTTGATCTGTAACATGTCATGATTGTAAACACAACATATATATACAAATGAGCAGATAGAATATCGAAAATTTAATTACTTGAAATATATCAATCAGCTGTTGTTGAGCAGTAGCCAAGAGAACAGGGACGCGTCGTCTCTCCTCTATGCTGATGTCGTCCGAGGAATAATCCTCGCACGAAAAAAATTCCCACAAAGACGGGAAAAAACGCTTTCCTTTTCTCTTGTTTTCAAGAGCTTCCACTAGACTGGTTGCTGTCAAGTGTGCCTGTTTGATTATACTCAAAAAGCACACAACCTAAAGAGCCATTTGTATGAAAGTCAGTTCTCTAATAGATGTAAAAATTTTACTCACTCAGATCAAATGGGATATACCTGAGAGATGATGGATAATGAAAACATAGGTGTATATTGATACGTGGGACCTTCGAGTTCATGAAACTGTTGTCGAACGACCGATGTCCATTGATTGGCAGTTAGCCGACCTCTACTTAAACCTACATCGTCTACACAACATTCTACTTCTCGTATCATTTGTCCCAAGTGTGGTTGTGCGAATACCTGCAGAGATGCAGCATGTAAAAAACACGCAGATATATTTAAGCGCAAATAAAAATAGTCAAGAAAATTCGCGCACTTTTGTAACTCTGTACAACATCAATGCATTCTTAGGCGCTACTAGATCGGTTCTTATAAAACGCGGAAGCAACTGTTGAAATATAGCTGCGTATGCTAACAGGTTATTAGCAACAAAAGAAGTCCATCTGCTGGGATCATGAATCTTGCCCCTTTCTTCTTCCTCAGTTTTTCTAAAAATACGAGAATATCAACCTATTTATTGATAGTACATATTATATGTATACATACCCTTCTTTAGTATATGTTATTCCCGGTACATATCTCCACGGTTGAATGAAACTCAGCCAGGCTTCCAGTATTAGCCTGAACGAACTGTCTAATGGCCAATGATATATCGCTTTTCGTAAAAACGTGTATATTTTTCCTTGAACCGAAGGAAGAATTATTCTGCGTGACAAATAGAAAATGTTAAAACTTGGAAAAAAAAAAAAAAAAAAAACGCAGTAAAAAATGGATTATATTCAAATATATACGTGCCTTTTTAACTCGTCCATTGCGCTCTTGTCACCTGTAGCGCTATTTGTAAATTCATGCAGTGTTTTTATGAACGCTCTTACAAGACGTATATGTTCCCCAGAATGTATGCTATGCTAAAATTCAAAATTACGACCGCTATCGTTTCCGCAAAAATATTTGATCTTTTTCGAGTATCAATTAATTTCTTGTTAATATACGCAAAAAACTTACTCGCAGAGGTACAGAAGTGAGATAAGATGTGTTCATTTGAGAAATTATTTGCTGATCCTCTGTATATTCCAACCAAAAATCGAGGAAAACCTGTACTACCGTCTCACTTCTCCATACTTGCGGCAAACACTGTTGCTGCGGTATATTCGATCCAGGACTTGGTGATCTCGGTGATAATATGGACGTTCTTAAGAGTCTTGGAGTTTGCATCTTATGACAATCTCTGAATTTAAGATGTATATGAATATAACATATGTGTAATTAAAAAATAAATATAAATAATTTACAATAGATGCAAAAAACGCGTTTGAATGTTTCAAATGTCTTCATACCTTCTGAATTCTGGTGATTGAGTCAATTTTCTTGGTGGAGTCTTTTTTACATACGGTCCAATTACTGGTAAAACAGTGGAACTATCTCTGGGAAGAAAATGATACAAATAACAATGCGCTAATTGAACATAAACTGTCTCCCAGTTCACCCATACATTCTCTTGCTGTTGAATTTGCAGCCAGGGATTGGTCAGATGGTATGCAAAGTGGAAAATGTAGTACTCAAAAGGATATGTGGGCATTTGTTAAGGAATAATATTAATATATATTTATTAATATATATTTATAATTATCTTAGTGTTTACTAAAGGATACTCATAGATAAAGCTGAAGGTATACGTGCTCCTGAATCCTGTTTAATTTTATCAAGATAAAATGGTGATATTACTCCATCTTCCAACATGGAACGTATTTTTGACTGGAAAAACATTGAGAAGCAGTAAGATACTTATAGTTGTAATAAATAAATATTTGAAGATATGCACATATGTGAATAGACTAACATACTGGAAGATAAGACACTGGAAAGTTATATTTCAGATAACAGTCTGGAAGCAACTTGTAGCACAAGGAGAACATTGGTCCCTGTGGACCAAGGAAGTTACACAAAGCCTCATATTCCTGTGGATTCTTTTTATACGTAATGGTATGTAAGCCCCATCCAATATTGTCTACTATTCCGAATAAAGAATCTATCAGTACAGGAAAAACATGCTGCAGTTCAGTTGTGCTAGCATCGTCTATAATAGTAGGTAAATGTCTACATCGTTCTATTAATGGTTGATTTAAGCACTTCAGCGTTTCAATCTAAAAATGAAAAATATAACAAAATTAAATGAGACATCTATCTTCTACAAGACAAATATAAACGTGAGTTTTATCAGACATAACCTAACCTAACTTAAAATAACCTTAAACTTCTACGTCGTAATAAAAATACTACGTAAGAGACTGATTAGTGCGCATAAAAAACACATGAGTTGATTTACTTTATAATTAAAAATTTAACGTCATTGTTTTACGTTCTTTGTAAAATGTACATGTAAATAAATTGAAAGTCATATACAAAAAAACATACCGTAGCAAGATCGTTGGAAGAAGCCATCGTTTAAATAAATAATGAGAAAATAATATCTAAACTGTATTGATTTAATCAATATTTGCACAGTAACACACTGTTTACATATATACACTTTAGGCGATTTTGATGATTGTTTATTAGTACACACACGTACCAAAAGCCGGTATTCGTATAGTCGAATCTTTTATTTGAGATTATCTTAAGTTTATCTTTAGATAATCTGTGGCCAATGAGATGGCTTCTACATCTATATATTTTTATGTTCTCACGAGTGCCGCGATATCTATGTTTGTGCGTATAAACTACATACGAATCAATGGATGAATAAAAATGCCATCTTTTGGTTTTGTTCCGTGCTATATGCGCGCGCTTTGTCGCGCGCGTCGATTCGATATTTCGAGAATCGAGAATAATTTCACGCGCTTCGATATATTCGTTTTCGCGGGCAGTCATGGCGGACGCGCGACCACACGCCGATGACAGTTGTTTGAGTGGTAAGATCAGGACTCCATTTCTCATAAAAGTACAAGTCTTGTAATATCGGCAACTGTCCAGAGAATATTCCACACAACAACATTCCGTACAAATCTCATTGAATGTTCATTAGGCGTCACATGGACGTTCACTAGACGTTCATTAGACGTTATGTCTGTGTGGGATATTACTGATTCTAAAAGTAGTAATATATATTCGATAGATAGCTAATATTACAGTTGTCTAAGGAATATATTACTGATTCTACGTAGAATCAGTAATGTATTCAGTGGACAGTTGCTATAGTATGAGGTATCTTTGTAAAATAGGTTCTAGAGCAATCGATCAACTTCGGGTACATAGAAGTCGATCAATTTAGGAATTGATCAATTCTCAACCAACTGATTTTCCAACTGATTATTCATTATATCGGATAAACATCTTTATGACGAAAACAATGACGGAACCACATCTATAGGGTTAGGTAAGAAATAATATCACATTTGAGATTCACATATATATATTCTTACATGTGCGGATTAATTACTTAATTTTTTAGAATAAATGGATTTTTGATTATCGGTTTTTTTGGAACATGCAGAAGATTCATACTACGAAAGAAGTTTCCTTTTTCTATGAACAGCAACACTTCATCATTTTTTATCGCTGTCCTTGTCACGTGTGTACGGCTTACAACAAATGCGGAGTGTATACTTAGTAAGTAAAGCACGACACGCTGTGCACATATTGTGCGAAAAAGCGAGCTTTTAATTGGATCTTTTTAGATGTTACACGGTGGTTTGTGCGCGCTTTTACTGCCGCTCTCGCGCGAGTCTTCTCTGTGTCTCAGGTAGAGAAAAAAAAAACTAGCGTTCTTTATTACCGCTGTGATAAACACGGTTCGCGTTACATCCTATATACTTTGTCTTTGTTAAGTTTTTATTTGCTGAAAAATTTTCACGAGTTTCACGCATAGAGTGTAAAGTCAGTTTACTAGTGCGACCTTAGTTTCGAATCAATAAACGGTAATTACGGAGCGTAATTATGTTCATTAACTGAACCATCGGTTAAATATATCAACTATATAGACGTGCGTTAATTTCTGAACATGGTCATGATAATTAAAACAAAAATACAATTATAAAACTCTGAAGGAGCACGTATCATGAAATCGTGTGTGGCAAACTAAACAGCCGAATACTTTATTAATGTCGTCCCCACCCTTTTCTCGATGATGTCATCAGACAAAAACAGTCGCAAACCTCGTTATATTCCATTTAAAGTGCTTAAAAAATTTCGAAGTTGCTTGATATATTAGGTCAATTAGTTTCATGTTCTCATTAATTTTACAAAAATTCAGGTAAAAAAATTGAAGAACATTGTATACAAGTCTTTATGTATTTTGAAACTATTGAATCAAATAACTATTAAATAAAAACTATTAAAGTATACAAATCAAAAAGTAAGGAACAAAGAAAATTGAATGAAAGATAATTTGTTAACAAATGTGATCACTTGAATTTCGTCAAAAATCTCGATATTTATCCGATTTTTTTTCACCACTAAATAACTGAATCCGATAACTGAAATAACCGGTGGATCTTGCAATCGAAAGCACGGCACTGAACTTAAGTCCACCTTCCGGCCGCGACACATTAGTCGTATTAAACCATTAGATACCGAGTGATATGTTTCAGGATATGTTTACATGGTTGCTGTAACACGAACACGACCCATTTTCGATTTAGATCGACGCTGTGCTCGCATCGAGGAGCCTCGGCTTGTGGTCCGATGGCGTGCGCGCGACAGCGGAGAGAAGTCATTTAGCTGCGCACCGCAATTAGAGATCCTTTATGCAATGTCAAGCGCTCCGTTATACGTCAGTTACGGACAATGAGTACGTACGAATTATCGCGAATGGTCTCGTTCAACGTTCGTTACGGGAGCCAGTGGACGGGATGACTCGAGTCGAATTTCCGTTGCTTTCTCGAACACCGCGTGCTGATGTAATAGCGCGTTACTTTTATCATATAAAAAAAAGATACATAATTTGCAATATGAAACTTACTGGCAATTAAAGATAAAAAGCACGCAATACGCGATCAATTTCACAAATGCTCTCTCACATAAAGTTGCATCAAGTCTAAAACAAATCGGATTCAAATAATCCGTGCAAAAATTCTATTCGTAACATCGTTCGCTTCTTTCGTTTCGCTGCTTCTTTGCATCTCTCTCTTTCTCTCTCTCTCTCTCTCTCTCTCTCTCTCCCTACATTTATCAATATACAACATGTATCAATATCTAATCAGGATGTGTGTATCAGTATCCAAACAGAATGCGTACAGATTGTCTCAAGTTGTCCAGAACTGAGGTAATTTTATATGAGAAAACATTTGAAGTTGTTCAAAAATCAGAAAAAAATGGGACAAATATAAAAAACAAAAGAGTAATTTATTTGTTGTTTGCTCGATCAATTTGATGTCTGAGATGAACGCTTACGTTTTTCCCAACAATGATGTTATTTACACACTCTTGGCACAGCAGAGTGAGTGACATTTTATGTTAGTTTATATCTCTCGGCATCATACACACACGCAAGACTCGCTTTTTGTTATGTAAAAAACAATTTGTGTCTGAGAGTTTGTTTATGACATTGAGACAAAATTTGTGGTCGAAAAAATATTCAAATAAAAGAGGAAAAAAATGAAGGCGTTAACAACAGGTCTCTCATTGATTGGCCTCGTTTTCATTTTTAACTAATTGCAGAATCTAATTAAATATCGATTGTTTTTCATTTATGATTAAAAAGGGAGGAGCAAACTGTTGATATATTCACACAAACACACACATGTAGATGTGGTGAAATCTGCGTTTATGTGAGCACACATCGTGAAATTAAACGTGTACTCACTATATACGCAAAAACTGTATGTATATGTACGTATATAATACATATATATTTATATATGTACTTATCTAGCGCATCCAGCCGCGTAGTTGAGCGCGGTGGACGTAAAATGAATCTTCTAACTTAACGTTTTTTGACAGCGGAGGCGGAAGGAACAAGATCGCCCGGTGATTCCACCACCACCGATCTCCACGTCGTGGTGTTCCCTAATGTCGCACAAGGAGCACCTCAGTTACACGCCACGGGGTTGAGAAGACGGACGGCGGTGCTTCCCCGCTCCGAGAGCTTGACACGCGCGGATAAAGAACTTTCTCCCGTTTTCAATCCCCTCTCGTTTGTGTGTATGTGTGTGTGTTTGCGCGTTTGAAGTTAATTAATACGAAAATAAATATTTGTTCCGCGCGTCGCAACCGCGTCGGCGTCAAGTGATATTATACTGTATTATCGTTACGACAACCTGTGCTCAACTCTTCCCCCGCTCTTTCGATGACGCTTGACCAACATCGGCACGTGTCGTCGTAACAAGAGACTCTGATAATTATTTATTAATCGCTCGCTATATCGAAATTAATGCGCGAAGTTTCCATCGACAGTTTTCAAGTTTTGCGTCACGACCCGATATATGTATTATTATTATTACCGGCGCTTCTTCGCTGATCGTTCGCTCGGTATATAGTTCTTCAATTTATTTCGTTCGCGATCCATTACGGAAATTAAAAAAAAAAAAAAAAAAAGAAAATCGGTAACGCGGGAGCAGCGCGTGCAACGTGTTAAACGCGATCATGCGGAACACGTTCGTTCGCGAGACGAAGCCAACTTCTTCGTTTTACTTCGCGGCCGTACGCAACAACGCATCTGCGACTTCGCGTGACACGCAACAGCCGTATTAGATGATATCGCACGGAAATCCATCTTACGCGCTCGCGTATATACATAGCTGCTCTAACTTCTTCGTAAGTAATGGACAGGAAACACGGAGTGTGTTAACGTACGCCACGCAATGAGCGATCGATCGTACGTATCTCGTTTGTTCCTTCGAACGTACAGACGATACGCGAAAAAATATCTATAGTTTCAAAAAAGATTGTCATTAATTAAAAAAAAAAAAAAAAAATCGACATTTTCCACGTAATCGGAAATGTAAAAAAATTATGTAAATGGCAATGGATTTTTCGCTTGAAAAAACAGAAGGAAAATACGAAGTGTGTGGTGTCTAACTACTAGTGATGCACAACCGGGAGACGTTGATGTAGTTTAAGTTACACTGAAACACATTAGTGTTTATAGAGGCAATTGGATAATCTCACAATGACACAGCAGTTTTGATACCAGATTGTTTCGCTGATTAGATTCACGTTGAAAAAAAAAAGAAGACGCCAAACCAGGTGCGTAGAGAATAAATACGAGAATTTGGTAAAACGCTAAAATTAGGATTACGCGTCTAATGCAGTGGAATGCATCTACGTTTCAGGAACACATTTTATCTTCTTTATTATTTTCTTGAGATAAAATTCTTTATCCTTTTCATGTTTGTCACATAAAATAACTTTGTGTGATTCAAGTTTGACAAACGTCTCGAACAATAGCCTGAGTAAAAAAAAAATTCTCCTTCGCTGAACTATTTATTGTAAATTTTCTTATACGCAAAATCAGAGACTGTTTATTCCCGTGACAGTTTACGCGCGACTCATTTTTGCCATTTACTGTCCTCATTCTGCCCGGCAACGATCTAGTTGTTTGCAATCCAATGTCTAGGAATTTATTATCCACCCTTGAAAAATATCATATCATCTTTTAGTCACCTTTTTTTTAAAGTGATGATGAAACGAGATTCGAGCGAAACAAACTAATTTTACGTCTCACGACGAGCTACGAACAAAAATAAAACGTACGAAGTTAAAATATAAAAATAGAAATATGTATAGGGCAATAATTTAGAATTATAGATATTTAGATTTTTCTCTCTCTCTCTCTTATCTAGAGACGTGGCGGAAACTCGATTATTAATGTACCACTTGTGCATTTTTAAATCACATTTAAAACGACGGAACTGTTATTTCTACAAGTCGTGTAAAAAATTAACGACTATCGAAGATATATAGAAAATATTAGGCTTATGCAATAAAGCTACAAGTTTTCTGCGATTTGATTATTTGACATTAAAATATGTTGAACATGCAAAAACATTCAAGAGACACGTATTTTTATCTATGTTTATTTTGCAATTTGCAAGGGTGAGAAAAATAACTTCAAATAATAATAAGCTTAAAAAAACGCTCAGTATATTCGAATTTGAGAGATAAATAATACATATATATATATACATATATATAATAATACATATATATATATATATATATATTACCAAAACTGTTTATAAATATGTGTTTAAAAAACAAATTTTTACAGTAACTCTTTATAATTGCATATTCGAGGCTTCTTAAAATATATTTTGTATTTTTCAGGACATTCCTTCAACCTCTTATTGTTTACAGTTTTACAAATGTTGAGAAATTTTTGTAAGGACACAACAGAATATCAATATGATGAAGTAGTCATATCTATCGGCCCCGAAAGTGGCGCAATGTCTCCTGACGATTGCCTCGGTCGATTTCATTAGAAGCGATATACAATGTCTTAATATCGGAAAGTAAGGAAGATAATGCATCGTATCATCCGCCTGCGTGCTCGGCGACGCTAATAAGAAGTTCCGCCGACTCCTTTATTGCGATGGGATTTATGTCGAACACGACAATCGATTCGTTGCTCGCGTATTCGGATTATACCAGTCCGACAAATGCGTCGTCCGCGGTCAGCGCGGAGCTGAATCTGCCGTACACCGTGTGCGAGGTCTTAGTGGCAATATGCGCCGTCTTCGGCAACGGTCTGGTGATCATCGTGTTCAGCAAAGAGCGCAAGTTGCGGAGACGCACCAATTACTACATCGTCTCGCTTGCGGCGGCCGATTTGCTGGTCGGATTATTCGCGATCCCGTTTGCGATCCTCGCGAGCATCGGTCTGCCGACGAATCTCCACGCCTGCCTCTTCACCGTCTCGGTCCTCGTGGTTCTCTGCACCATCAGCATCTTCTGCCTGGTCGCGGTGTCCGTCGATCGTTACTGGGCGATACTGTATCCCATGGGATACTCGCGCACCGTGCGCACCAAAACTGCCATAGGTGAGGATACACGCAATCTTATAACGCCGTCGTTAATTCGATATGTAATATCAGATATCAGACATGATCTCGTGTCTCGTAGGATTAACGAGAACAAGCGATTCACGTTCATTGATCCAAGCCCGCAGCTTCTCGCGAAAAGCGACAAAACTTAATGAGAAAACAGAAACAGATTAAATTTCATTAGCATGAAAAATAAAATGAGATTTTATATGTAACATGCAATTTTCTTACATTTTTGTTCAAAGTTGATCGACGTGTATATTTTATTTTTTATTTTTTAAATATTTTCTATTTTTTATATTTCGTTAAATTTGTTGAACAATTTGTTTTTTTTTAACAATAAAGAGTTATCCAGTTTACACTGCAAATAAATAAATAAATTGCACTGGAACTCTCACAGCTGGAGTAAATTATCCTGGAAGTTCAAGAGTTAAAACATTGATGGTCTTTTTTTTTTAATGAGATGTCCTTATATTTTTAAAAGAGAGATAAATACAAGACGATAAATGTAAAATTTCTTAGACGCAAACATATATTTTCTAATGTTCTGGAAGCACTTGGAAACGTCGTGTTCCACACTTGATAACGCGTTCCCGGTGGAGTTCCACAAATGACGAGTGAATCGATAAAGAAGACGAGTATTCTCGTCCATCATATGTGAAATAAAATTACTCAAGTTATGAGAGTGTTGAGAGAGAAAGAGGAGAGCCGCGCGGTGTTAATAGCAATGAGTGGGCCGCGCGGTGGGTAACGAACGGAGACTAATTACTCGTTGAATCATTTCTGCATGTTTGTGTGTGCGTAGTCGCGACGGCGCGACATCAATTCATATCGATGACAAGCCGTCAGCGTCGAGTGGAAAAAACGAAATCGGAATTAGGAGAAAAAAAAGAAACGATTGTTGATGAATTTTCAGGTATAATATGCGCTTGTTGGGTCGCGGGCACTCTGGTGGGCTTCTTGCCGCTCTTCGGTTGGAACGTCGGCGAAACGAGCGATCACCGGTGTATCTTCACAAAAGTGATGGACTACGACTACCTCGTGTTCCTCTACTTCGCCACTATCATCTTCCCCGCGCTTCTAATAGCGGCGTTCTACACCCACATCTATCGGGTGATCGTAAGGCAGGTTAGTAAGAGAACTCGTGATTTTTCAGCACGTACATCGACGGTAAGTTATTCAAAAGAGTGTAACAGATACGACAATTCTAGCTACAGCAAATCGTCACGATGGATCCTACCAGCGGTCGTGCCAATAATATCGGGGGCGGTCGTGGTGGCGTTCGCCGTCTCGGCGGTCTGCGTTTACGCGGCAATCATCATCAGACGTCGGGGACGATGCTGCGTGTCCTCGGGGCGGCGCGCAAGCGAGAGGTCAAGGCCACGCAGAATCTCTCGCGTATTGTTCTCTTCTTCATCATCTGCTGGTTCCCGTTGTACACCATCAACTGCGTGATGGCTTTCTGCCCGAACTGCGAGGTGAACGACTTCTTCATGAAGTTCTGCATCATCCTCTCGCATATCAACTCGGTTGGCAACCCACTGCTTTACGCTTATCACCTCAAGGACTTCCGCGCCGCGCTGAAGAACTTCACAATACGACTGTTCTTCCCCAAAAGTGATGTCAAATCCAGTGTCATCAGCGTAATTCAAGACCGAGGATCCCTCGCCGGGTCGCAGAGGCAGCTTCAGAGGCAATTTAGCGGTTACCCTCAATCGAGGAGTCAAAGGTCAAGTTTGTTACGCCAGGTACGATAATTCTTTCATTGATATAAATAAATATAAGAAAATAAAAATAAATATAAATAAACATAATGAAAGAAAAAGAAGATACAAATTAGTTTTTACAACAATTGAAGGGTTAAATATATGGAAAGAATAAAAATAACTCTATATTGTTTTTCGGGGGCATCGTTACAGGTAATCGATGACACGAGAAAAACGGGTAAATCGTATTCCGAAAGGCGTGCTTCATCGATGCGGGAGAAGGAGACTCAGTTAACCGCTACGAACATTGATGCTACCACGCTGACTGTAACTACATCTCTAATTATTAGCAGTTCCAAACCGACGGTGGCGAGACGACTGAGCGAAGAGTTGGCCAGCGATAGCGATATTGACGATATCGTCAATCAAAATGAAAATGTGACCGACTGCAGAATCTCCTCGTCGATGGAACTGCAAACACACAAATCATTGGCACCACTTCTACCCGCGGAGGGAAACCACGTCGAGGAAACACCGCCCGCATCGATCTTCGTGATCGAGGCCGATGTGGTGAATTACGGTGATCATCTTCACTTGCCTTTGGAAGAGTCCCGAGACGAGATCGATGTGTAGCTAAAGAACACAGTGACTATCGGAATTTATGTATACACGCGAATAGAAAAAAATACTTCAAGATAATTACAAATCTCTTCTCAAAAAACAGACTATAGAAACAAATTAGGATGTTTATATATTTTTTATTTTATCTTTAGATCTTTTGTTTTTACCAACTTGTTTTTTTAAATTAAAAACAAACATATCAATTTATATATAAATTGGTATAAGTTTAATGAATTTTAATCGCAACTCCTCTTCCTTTTTCCATCTCTTTATTCTATTTATTTCAGCATCGACCTTTCACTTTCGAGAAAAGAATATCTTATATGTCGTTTTTAAAAATTAATAAGCTTTATAATTTTTTTTATTAAGTTTTAGACCCTTTAAGAATGCCTCAACATCGAAGTTAGGTCGTTAGAATTATAAATATCATGTTGAGGCAAATAGAAAAAGGAGCGCAATTGAATGTCGAAAGTATATATATATATAAAATAACAGAAATAAGTTGCGTGAATATAACAAGAATAAACTTTTATTGTGTTTGTGAAATAAATTATATGTAGTATAGAATAAGTTATATACATATATAACTTAAAAACATTTATAAATTATAATGACGTAAGTATAACTGTATATATATTAATAAATATAGATATATAATATATTAAGTATATATTAAAGCTATTGAACTGTCTCATCATGTGTCATGCCAGTTAATACGAATTAAAAAACATTTTTGTTGAACTTTTCGATATTATTATTTTTACAAGATGAGCTACATCAGCTAATATATAAGTATCGCTTGAGATATAAGATATTGAACTTTATTGGCTGTTTGTGCTGTAACTGTGCCGCTGTAATCTCCAAGTCCCGCCAATGCAATATTACTATATCCCATGTTGAATGTAATATTATTTATATATGGAGATTAAAAAATACTTAAAAATAATTTAAGCTCTATCACAAAAACCATTTGTCAAGACCTTTAAAGTTATGTAAACCGGGCTTTATATCACTCGTGCGCCCCTCAATGGAGAATCGCTTGTGACATTGGTTAGAGGTTAAAGAGCTAGAGGTAAAGTTTTCCGGATTTCGAACAATCATTTTGATTTAATTTTGAGTTATTTTGCATAGAGGTACGTATGTTACATGATAAATTTACTAGTTCATAAGTGTATTTATTTTCGTAGAAATCTTAGAAATAGACTTTTTGGATGAAATGTGAAAATAAGAGAGAGTATTATCCTATATACACAGGAACTCTCAAGCTCTGACAGTCAGCAATTCCGCAATACAAATTCTATATTGTGAATATATTATTTATAAAAAAATGGCTGGTAACTTTTGGCAAAGCTCACATCAGTAAGTGCGAGTTATTACCACAAGCAAGATGTATTTCACGAATTTTCACCTAAATATCTCATTTTCAACAGCCAACAATGGTTACTGGACAAACAAGACTTGGTTAGAGAACGTCAACATGATTTGTCAATATTAACGGAGGAAGAATACCAGAAAATATTTATTTTCTTTGCCAATAGTAAGTTAATTGATGTCTGTTTCCAACAGAATTTCCAACATTTCAGTTTATGTATGTAAACATATATGCAAAATTAATTACATACATGTGCAATTTTATTGTATTCCCAGTGATTCAAGTACTAGGTGAACAATTGAAACTGAGACAGCAAGTAATAGCTACTGCCACAGTATATTTCAAAAGATTTTATGCTCGCAATAGCTTAAAGTGTATAGATCCTTTATTGTTAGCTCCCACTTCAGTTTTTCTTGCATCAAAGGTAGAAGAATTTGGAGTAATATCTAATACTAGATTAATAACAACAATGGGAACTGTAGGTAAAATATCTTTGCACGCACAAATGCATTATATTTCTGTTGTATATTTTATCGATCGACACGCAGCTATGACTCATTGAATTAATGTTATTCTCTTTTAGTAAAAAACAAATTCAATTACGCCTATACGCAAGAATTTCAATATCGTACAAATCATATTTTGGAATGCGAATTTTATCTTTTGGAGCACTTGGATTGCTGTTTAATAGTATATCAACCTTACCGTCCCTTGTTAACGTTAATTCAAGATGTGGGGCCAGATGATCAGTTACTTACTCTTGCCTGGCGTATCATTAACGATAGTCTGAGAACGGATGTGTGTCTGTTGTATCCACCTTATCAAATAGCTATTGGTAAAGTTCTGCATACTTATTCTTTTACGTCGATCTTGCACGCAAATAAACTTCAAGACACTCAATTTGATTCAATTTGTTTTCTTTGCAGGTTGCATGCAAATAGCCTGTGTGATATTACAGAGAGATCTGAAATCGTGGTTTGCTGAGTTGAACGCGGACATGGAAAAAATACAGGAAATAGCTCGGTATATAATAAATTTGTACGAACTGTGGAAAAAGTACGACGAAAAGAACGAGATTCAGGGTTTATTAGCTAAAATGCCAAAGCCGAAAGCGGCGCCGCAGCGTTGACACGAAGCACTTCCTTCGCCAAATGTTTGGGATTCGTGTTAAAGTGATGAAAAATATTTCAAACTAAAACACTGGTTTTTTCCATACATAGCTGTATTAATGCCAGAGATACAGAGAGTCGACAACGAATAATATAATTCTGCATTTATATTTGTCTAAATAAGACTGTATATTCGTATGTAAAAATATGTTCCAAAACATGCAAACAATATTGCTTTATTTAATGTGTTCGTGTTGTATGCATGGTATGTTGCGCAGGTAGCAATTATTGCGTCTACTAGAAATTGTTATATTGAATGAATTACAAAAGGGATGATTACACATCACGCTTGAAATCCAACAGATTTTATTGCATTAAATTAAATTGTCGAATTTCGAATTAATTTCTTACTGTACAAAATTTTATTGACAGGAAACAACAGAGAAATAAAACACATATTAAGTTCGTATATAAACTTACTTCACTTGTAAATTTAATATAGTTTATCACAAGCATCGATTACAAAAATAAAACAAATTTGTTTCTTAATACTTATTTCAGAGATGTTTCATTTTTCCTTTTTTAGGCACTTTATTTTAATTACCTACAATCGCGGGGAATATCGAAAATTAAGAAATATAACAAAGAGTAGAAACATATAATCTAATTTGATTACTCTTCAGTCGATTATTAACTTGCACCTTTTGAGTATCGTTTCCAGAACTTTTTCACGTCATCGTGACCCGCTTTGGTGACCACCATAGTTCTTTTTCTAAAAGTAAAAAACATTTTATTATTGATCTTGCAATATTATAAAATTTTTTATTATTGAATAACACGTCAAAATTGTTTTTACAGTCAGAAAAGAACCGTTACCTTTCACTTTGCCAAATTAATACTCCAGTTGAGAGTGCGTGATCTCTGAGAACTTCAAAGTCGGTTTGTGACAGAAATTGACTGTACAAAACCCCCTCACTGAATATAAACCTATTTCTTTCGTTCTCCCAAAGCTTGATTTGATCCACTACAGTAGGCGGTAATACAGGCGGTCCTGCTTCTATCATTTTACTGTGCGCGTGTTGCTGCAAATAACTGTTGACAACAAAAACACAATAAAAAAGACGATATATTACAATATTATTTAAGACGTGTTATAAAAATATCATCAATAAAAAAAACATTATCATACCCTACTATTTGAGACGCAGTTATTCCACTCTTCAGTGCTTGCCTTACGGAATCTCTTGTTAATATTGACACAACTAAATCCGGAAACCTGCATGCAAATTCGAATATAAGAATTACATGATTGATTGGCACCATAAAAAAACTTATTCAAGTAGGTATCTTTCTTTTTTGTCACATCACCCAATGTGTCATAAGAGGGGCACTGTCTTTAGCCTTGTTGATAGAGCTATATTACTATCA